>PVKS010000234.1:0-226754 GCA_004027875.1 Aplodontia rufa | reverse complement strand
TTCTTCGAGAGCTGAGGTTCTATTTTCTGTTGAGTTTACTCTGGTGTTAGCATCTTCTAGTGAGGATTTGATTTGGTTGACAGTATTTTTCAATTCTGATAGCTCTGTTACATATCTCTTCAGGATATCTAACTCTTTATAAATATGGTCTTTCATTTCATGGAATTGTTCCCTTATTTCCTTATGAAAGTTGTCTCTCATCACCTGAAACTGCTCTCTGATGTCTTTCCTTAATTCTTCTTTCAACTCCTTGATTGAGTTACTGATTATAATATTGATATTTCTTTCTTGGTTTTCATCTAGGACCCCTGCTATGGAGTCCTTGGACGGGGAGCTGTGAGAGTGAGGATGGGAGTTATTACTCTTTTTCCTAATTTTCAGATACAGGGGATGTGGCTTGAAGACTGACTTTGTGAATTACTGTTTAAGGGTTATTGGAGCTTCTTATTCCTCTGCTTTGTTGGGCTGCAGTGCTACTTGGAAAGCACAGATCAATGGCTGCCAGTCCAGTCAATGAGGAAATGTGAGCCTGTAGGTGCATATACTAAACAGTTTCAACTAAAACAGTTATAATGGTAGTTAGGACCTATAGGAGCAGTTTTCATCCATGAGAGCTCTCTCAGTATGTTAAGATAGCCAGCATATACCCATTTAGAAGATTCACTTCAGTTATCAGGGCCTCTGTAAATGGGGGAAGTACAATCTAGAAATACAAGGTAGTGGGATAGGGAGGTAGTATGGAGCTCATGACTTAGATAAAAGAACTAAAGGGTGTTAGCATGGATTCAGCTATTTAATTAGGAATAAGGAAGAGATAAAAATGGGATGTGAGTAGGTTAAAGGCTTTGAGTGAGGAAGAGAGAGAATATAATATAGTTTAGGAATTGAGAAGAGGACAGGGGAGAAGAGGTTAATTTGAGGCATAGTTCATTTCAACCCAAGGATATAATGAGCCAGTTTGCTATCTTGATCAATTGTGGACAGTGAGAAAGTGAAGGAGGTATAGGATCTGCTGGAGAAAGAAACAACAAGAAAGAAAGAGAAAGAAAAAAAATAGAGAATAAAATAATGAAGTAAAGAAATTTTTTGAAAAGGGGATAAAAGGAAAAAGGAAAAAATAGACCCTATGGGAAGCAGGGATAGCAGTGGTAAAATTTAGGAGGGGTAAAAGAGATATTAATAAGATTTGGGTGATTGCATAAGGATAGAAGCACACATAGGTAAAATAAGGAGGTCAGGCACAGTATACTTCAGATACTAAATGCAGCGACCAGACTCCCTCTTTTGAGGAGGGAGGACAAGGAAATTAACAAACATACAAAGACAAAAACTAAAACAAACAGGAACAGAAAAAAGAGAAAAAAATTTAAAAAAGAGCAAAAAAAAAATCTATAAAACAAAAGAAAAAAACAAAAATAGCTAGTATTTTTATATGTCCACGAATCAATAAACTGTTCCAGTTATTGCACCAATACACATCGAGAACAGGAGAAAAAAAGAAGGCAAGAAAAAAAGAGGAAGAAAAAAATGTATATATGTATACAAAATCAGATAAAAAGTGAATAATTCTTAATGAAATCTTGGAACTATAGACAGTAAGAGCATCTCTGAGTCCTTTGGCAGGAAATGTTCACTGTCCTTCTGGGTTTCAATATGAATGTCTCTCAGTCTGTGGTTATGTGATCTCACAAAGAGGACTGGGAAGTCCTCAGACTCCTGGGATTTCTAGGAGTGACTTCCAATGAAGAAGATTAATTCTGGTAAGCCCTGAAGTTTGCCAGCCTCCCAGGGGAGTTGAAAGCCAGAGGACTTAATGAGCAGGGAGTATGGATGTTTTCTTTTCTCCCTCTACTGGGAGTTGCATACACTGTCTTTTGTGGCAGAAGACTCAGAGCCTTTAACTTGTCACATGATCCTTCTGGCTGGGGGTGGGGTGGACAGGGCTGGGACTAGCTCCTCTTCATCCCACAAACAGAAGACCTCCTAAGCAAGGTGGAGCCTGGGCCTGGCCAACACCTTCTCTTCCTGGATCAGACTGTGGTCAGTGGCCTTCTTCTGACGCAGTTTTCAGAGACTGCGCTAAAAAGCCAGAGAGTGCTATCTCCAGGATCTGGGAATGGTGGCTCGGCTTTCCCGCCAAGCAGCCTGTTCCGCTGGGCACCTCTGTGGGTCACTTCCCAACACAGTTCTCACCAGATACAGTGTATGAGCTGGGTGGGTGTCTGCAAATGTGCTAGCCAGATGCTCTGTTTTTATAAAGCACGGGTTCCCAGCAGCGATCTGGTCTATCTGGTTGCTGACTCCGTTCAGCTCTACCCCCTGCTACTTGCCTCTTACTGCAGCAGCTGGTAAAATGTAAACAAAGTAGGACTGTTTCCTTCCTGGTGGGATGGATAAAATCCCTTTTTCTTCTGCACGTGAATCTCCCAGGACTCAGCTCCTCAAAAAACTTTCACAAACCAGCACTAGAAGTTCATAAATATATTCCCCAGAATGCACCTCAAAAAACTGAAGATGAACAGGGTTTTCCCATCCAGATTCGGAGCCACAGGAAAAGCCGCCTCCCTTCATCTCGCCATCTTCCTCCTCTCTCTATTTTAATATCGTTATCCTACTCCCATCGCACAGTTCTTTCAGTTTTTTTCTTTAGTGTTAGAGCAGAGCTTTGTATTTTTCTAATTAAAGTTAATCTTAACAGATTTGATTACCATGTGAGGTCTTAATCGCATGCTCCAAGTGCTTCTCTTCTGTTTTATGCCATTTTTAATTTTAATATGCATTAATTTATCCAACTCATTAACTTAAAATAATTAAATAGTCAGAGGTAGGTTCAAGGTTCTGTGTTTTCCATTGAGGAACTGCATGTCTTAGGGATAGAGGGCAGGGAGTCAAACACAAAAATCTACTCCCTAAATAACACGAGTCATGTCTGACTATGACCAGCTTTTTCTTTTTTTCCCCTATTGTAAGACAATTTCAGCACCTTTTCTCAAAGTTCCTATCAGTTCTAGTCCATCACTCAGGGATGACTATTGATTAAAATTAGTTGAGGAAAAGTTGCTCGCTCCTCTGGTTGTTCCTCAGTCTTCAGGATGATGAAATTGTCAATAATGTGAGGCCAGATTCCATCAGATTCTTGTTGAATGAGACCACAGGCAGAGGTCTAGATAAGAGCCATGTAGCTAGAAGGGGTGGTGGTGTGAAGAATAAGGGCAAAAAGACACTTGTGTTGAGAGGGGTGGCACACCCCTATAATGGCAGTGTTTTGGGAGGCTGAGGCAGGAGGATTGGAAGTTCAGGGCCAGCCTCAGCAACTTTTTGAGACTCTAAGCAATTTCATGAGACCCTGTTTCAAAATAAAAATAAAAAGAGCTGCAGATGTGGTTCAGTGATTGTGACCCTGGGTTTAAACCCTGGTGCAATAACAAACAAAAAACCCACAACACTTGTGCAACATGTTAGAATGATAACATTGGGGAGGCTGTGAACCTGGGTTCTAGTGCCCTCTCTGCTATTAAATATCAGGAATTGGAAAGTTTTTACATTCAAACTTATAGATGTTAGACCATTATTTAGTTACCCCAGAGATTTTTCCTGAGTTTTTCACCCCCTTATTTCTTAGCCCCTTGCAATCTGCTGTTTTCACCCTTCCATCAAAACTATTTTCTTCCCCATGACCAAAACCCCAGAGCCTGTATTTTATTCTAATTCTAGAAACCTCTATTTTGTATTCACTGTGGACGCTCTGCTTTCTTGCTGAAATTCCTACCTTAATGTCCCTTCTCTGTCACTGCGTTGTTCTGATGCTCCCCTCCCCTTTTGCTTTGCCACTGTCCATTGTTCCTTATCCTTGTTGCTTACCTGTGCCTTTTCCTCTCCCACCTCCAGACACAGCCCCAGTTTCCTGCTGGATATCTCCTTCTGCTCTTAAAAACTTAAGGTGCCCCACACTGAATTCTGCACATCATTCCACAGAATGATGGCATTCTCAGTGTCTGTGTTCCCCTTAATTGTATTGTCATTTTCCCAGTGATACCGGCTCAAGATCCAAGTCCTAGAATTGGCTGCTGATCTATTTCCAATCTCACCACAATTAAATAAATATCCATGAGTGTCCATTGGTGGTGCTGGGTTCTATGCTTTTTCATTAAAAATGAAGGCTAGAATGAGAGTACCACATGACCAGGGCTGCAATAATCAGGTACCTGTGCTCTGGTAGCCAAGAGAAGAGAGCAAGGGCAAGATGACATGCATTCATGGAGAACCTCTTAGGTGGCATTTCCTCAGTAGCTTCCACATACATCAGCTCAGGCGAAGCTCATGACCCTCTGACGTAGATATAACCAAGGAAAGGTAAGCTTGGTGGGGTCAAGATCATATGACTACATAATAAATGCTGGGACCTCAGTTCAAAGTTGGATCTGTTATTTTTCCAGAGCACCACATTGCTACCTGGGTTGTCACAGAGGAATTGATGTGTGAATTAATAATTTGAGGATAAACTTTTCTTAGTAGTTAGTATGTAGAAAAATATTTCTAGCTTTGGGGATAGAATGTAAAAAGATACAGAGGTATGGAAGAGTGTGCATTAGAGTTTCAAACAGAAATAAAGAGGCTAAGAGGAGGAAGTATAGGGAGGAAGAACATGCATTAGATTTCAGTAGGTTGAGTTTGTGGTATTCATAGGCAACCACGTTGTTGGAGCAGTGAATAGTTGGAAAGATGAGTTTGGCTAGAAATTTAAATTTGCATGTCATCAGTGTGACTGCCCCCACCCCCTGCAAGTGTGCTTGCTTGCCAGGCTTTCTTCAGTAGCACACCTTTTCGCAGAGGGAAAGCTGCCCTTGCCCAGTTACTTCCAAGCAGGTGTTTGATTCCTTGCGGCACTCCAGGATTTCTAAAAAAAGCTAGCTCAGTGAACAAGTTGGCAACTTCAAATATCTTGTCTGCATGAAACTACACAACTAGCATCAAATTTTATTCAAGTTGATGTTTTCTTTATCTTGTTAAAGTTTTCTTCACCTTGTGAGAAATTTTAAGCTGACTTAATGAGAATATCTGACTGTGTTTAGAAATGAACTCCCAGAGGTCTGCCCAATTCAGTGTTCTGGATGGTTTTGGAGTATGAAAAGGAGAAGAAAGGATGCTAACCAAAGAGTGGGAGACACTGCCACATGGTATTCTAGGAAGGGACTGGTCTTAGGGTGTCTGATTTCTGCCCCCAACCCCACTCCTCATCAGAGTGTTATTTTATTCAACTACTTCTCTGTGCTTTGGTCTCTAATCTATAAAATAGGGCAGTAAAATAAAGTATGTATAAAATCTCTCTTCTTATTTTAACATTTAATGAATCCTAAATTTCTGCAGTCATACTGTGCATAGTATTTCTGCCCTCATGCGCTCTACTGACCAATATCCTTTTGGCATTGAACATGGAATTACCAAAGGAAGGAAGCACAAACCAGGCTCCTTTCCTCCTCCCTCCACCTAATCCTGCCTTGCTGTCATTATGAAGAACTAAGTGCAGCTTGATAGACCCGGTTTCATTGTTGAACTGTAAACTCCACAGGGAAAGGGAACATGCTTCATCTCTCTGTTATTACCCCGGAAGTTTTCATGCGCGCTCTTTGCTTAACTGACTGTTTGAGAGCCTGACTGCGTTGAACATGTGCGATGACCTGCTGAAGGTGAACTGCTTTGCTTGGCAGGTAATTTATGATTCCTATTTGTTGCTATTGATTTTAATTATATACTGAATTTCTATAAATATTCTACATGGACCCAGGGGCCTTCCAAAGCACATGGGAGATATATGTTTTTGAAGATTGAAAATGAAAGCCAACAAAAAGGAAAAGAATTCCTAGTACTCACCTCTGTTCCATTTTCTGTCCCAAGTCAGGTGGTAACTCGCACTGCTTTCTGGCTTCCTGAGTTCTGAGCAATTTCTTGATTGAGCTCTGGGGGTAAGGTAGGGGTGGGAGGATAGTGAGAACCTTGTTATCTGATGTGATAGGACTAATAGTTGTTTTAATGTAAAGATTGCTTAACATGGGGATCTGAAAAAAAAAGGTACATACACAGTTCAAACATTTTATTTCAGTCTAAAAACCTGCGGATGCATTTTCCTTTCCCAGTATTTTCATATAGGGTCAAGACTTTTCTTGGGAACCTGTAGCTCTTCTCCAGTAGCACGCCCAATGTTCTGCAGAGGAAACAGGCAGGCTCATCTTGTGATTTGGTTACTAGAGAGCCCTTAAAAGCACAGGGACTATAATTTTGAAGTATCTCTGCGGTCATAAAGTCAGAGCTATTCTTTTTTATTTTTCCAGCTTTGTTAAGGTATAACTGACAAATAAAATTGTACCTATTTAAGGAGCATAACACAATGTTTTCTTATGAATATACATTATGAAATATTTACCACAGTCAACATAATTAACATATCCATTGTTTCACATAGTTACTGTTGGGGTGGCAGTGTGAGAGCAATTCAATTTTGTTCTTTTAGCAAATTTCTTATATATAATCTCATACTTCTAATTATAGTCAACATATTATAAATTAGATCTCCAGAACTTATTCATTCTGTATTTCTGAAACTTTGTGTTCTTTGAACATTTCCCTACTTCCCCCATCCCCAGTCGCTTATGAACACTGTTCTCTTCTCTGCTTTTATGAGTTCAGCTTTTTCAAATTCCATGTGCATGAATCATGCAGTATTTATCTGTCTGTTTCTAGCTTATTTCAGTTAGCACAATGTCTTCTAGGTCCATCCATGTTGTTGCAATTGACAAGGTTTCCTTCTTGTATAAGGTGGAAGAATATTTCGTTGAATTTATATACCACATTATCTTTATCCATTCACCTGTTGATGGATACTTAAGGTTATTTTCATATGTTGGGAACTATGAAAAATGTTATAACATGGGAGAAAAAATAACTTGTGATAAAAATATTTGCAAACCATATATATGACAAAACATTAATACCCAAACTATATAAGGAAATTAGACAACTTAATACCAGGAAAACAATCTGATTTTAAAAATGGGCAAAACCAGAACAGACATTTCTCAAAAGAAAACATACAAAGGGCAAACAGGAATATAAAAAAGTGCTCGGCATCACTAATCATCAGGGGAAATGCAAAATAAAACAAAAATAAAATATCATATTTGTTAGAAAAGCTATCACTAAGAAAGACAAAGATAGCAAGTGCTGCTGGGCCTGCGGAGAAAAGGGAACCCTTGTATGCTTGTGGTGGTATTGGTACAGCCATTATGGGAAACAGTAGAGGGACTGTTAAAATTTTTTAACTAGAGCTATCATATGTTCCAGCAGTCCCACATCTGGGTATATATCCAGGAAAAAAAATGAAAGCAGAGGTCTTGATCTTGCCACAGGTCCTGATCTAAATGTCCCAAACTGACTTTTGTCTCTTGCTTAATCTGTCGATCAAGGATACAGGTGGGCTGATGTTCTTCCCATCGTTTGTATAGACTGCTCATGGAACGGGTACAGCTGTCTCGATGCTTATTGTGGACTAATATTTCTAAGTTAGAATTGGACAATTTTTTCTCATTGTTACCACTGGTAATCTTGTAGTGTACATGACGGATATTACACAAGATGCTGAGAAAGTAGAATATGAATTATTGTCCCCTACTCTTAAGAAGCATGAATTCTAGTCGAGAGAAAGAATGTCTTTGCAAACGTGCACAAGAGAATGGAGTAATAAGTACCCGTATGTACATTAGGGTATGGAGTAATGGCTTAAAAATATGAGTTTTGTAGAAATCAGGGGTATAGGAATTCAGATGAACTGCATGCCACAGTCCTAAGGGGTGGTTTATTAGGACATAGGTTACATAACTGGACTTGACTAGCAAGGTTCCTCCTACAAGGGGAAGCGACGTGGAAATGGACTATTCTGGTGTTGCCTCAAAAGTGAAATAATCATCACAAAAGTCAATGGAAAATACTGTCAGACAGTGACACCTGGTTTCCTCCTCTTGTGTCTCTCCTAATGGTGATCACAAAAAGAATATTAGGAAATTTCATTTCAGGAGGCATTTCCAATCATACCAGAGATATTAGATCCAGAAAACTAAATTTTGATTTATTTTGTCCCACAATCTGCATGAGTATTTCCACATGCACCTGTTGAGAATGTGTGTTTGTAGCTGAAGTGTACAGAGTCTGGGTGGTCATGTGAATGGCAGAGGCAGTCACGTGGCTGTAGTTGGCAGCCTCTCTCATCAGTGACTGCATAATCCTCTGGGGACTTGAGGGATGCATTTCCATGTGGGAGTCAGCTGTGTTGCTTCTTTTGTTGTACCATCTCTAGAAATTTCCCTCTTAGCTATTAAATGTATGCTATATTCTTTATTTTTTAATCTGTTTTCCCTGTGAGAATACAAGTATATGACTTTACATAGATACATTTTCTAGAATATAATCTATACCCTGAAGGTGCATAATATATACCTGTCGAATGATTGAGTATATACAGTCTCTGATTGTGTCTTTTGCAAATACCATCAACAACATACTAGAAAACAGTCAAGATGCTGTTCACTGGTGGAGAAAGGTAAGGTCACTGATAGTGGCAAAAGAGGGCTTTGTGCCTAGGAGGGGGGACATTGGACAGGTTATGAAAGGTAGATCAGCAAGGACTGTTACCAGAACCAAGAGTACAGGTTTGTTTGATTTTAAATTCACCCAGACTAAGACTTCCAATGCTCCGATGGACCCAAGTCTCTTTATTAGAGTCACTGACCCCAAATTAACAGGAGACGAGTATTGAAGGGCCAGAAAACAAGAAAAAGTATAGTAGAGATTTCTCTGCTTAACTCTTTTGGTCAATGTAGCATCTATGAATTGTTTGGAATCAATAATTCTCAGTCCTTGTAGGGCTGAGTGACAATTTAGTGGTTACTTGGCTGAACCATGGACAAACAATAATTATTTGAATCTCTTTACTAGAAACATTTAAGAAACCACCTTAATAGTTTTTTTTTCTTGCCTCTGAAAACTGAGTGCATGATAGCAGAAGGATTTTTTTTAACACATGAGTTCCCAGAACACTGGCATATGTGAGCAGGCTGTCTCCAAAGAACTAATTTCAGGTAAATAAACAGTCAGACTTGCTAGTGATGAGTGACTATCCTTATTTCTATTTCATTAAGCATTTCTAGCCCTGTGCTGTCCCATCAGTCTTTCCTGCTCCATTGTAAGGAGTCTTTGGGACAAAACACTAGATCTCCTGGATACTGAGAACCCAAACCCAGTCAATTTGACCTGGGTTTATTCAGCTCCATTAACTAGGAAATTATGTGTCTCAGGAACATTAAGGTGATATAGAGTGAGTCCTGTCGTATATCTATAATCTCCCTTTTTTGTCCGCACCTCTCTCTGCCCAGAATTTTTGGTATTTCTCTGAATTTCTGAATCACCAACAAAGTGCCCATTTCTCTTTCCCAGCTGCTCCTGGAGTGTGTTATGTGTAATAGGCCCAGGAGAAAATGTTCATTCAAATCGGAAAGAGGAGGGCATGTCAGAGATGAGAGGGTTTTGGCAGTGTTTTTTGGAATTGAAACCTGTGACATTAAAAAAAATTACGTGCTCAACAAGCCTGCACTGGAAAGTAACTACTGAGCATTGTGGCAGCCAAGAGAAAGGTACTCCTTCAGGTTGGTGACAGGTCTGGGCCACTATTGAAAGTGTCATCCAGGGGCATCAGCAATTATTATTTTTGTGAAAGAATTGTTTCAGAATATGAAATTTTAAAATAGTTATTATCACCTACTTTTTTTTTACTAAGGTTAAAATAATTAAGTGGATTATCTTTTAAGTAATATTACAAAGAAGTAGACACATGGGGGAAATGAAAGCTTTCTGTTTGATCTTGTCCAATCAATACACACTCCAGGGGTTCCTGTTCAATGAAGATTTTCAAAAGACCCCTGGCATTCTTACAAGCAGGACTCCACTTTCTGAAATCTTAACATAAATTCTGTAGCAACTGATGGATTTGTTTGTTCCAGAATACTGGCATTCATTGTGAGCTCTATTTTTAAAAGGACCTTGGAACATGTGCCCAGAACCTAAGTGGATAAATCCCTTCCTTCTATAAGTATTGATGATGCCAGTAGCAATTCAGAAATTACTAGAATTAGTAATTTACCTTAACTTTTGGGTGGCTCCTTCCGTAAACTAGCTATTTATATTTGAAAATCTGCATAATGCCTCCCTGGTCTAAAACTATGCAGGTGTGTGATCAATAGAGAAGTTTCTAAATTTATCAACTCATTGCTAGGTCTTGGTGAACTAAAAACTTGTCCTGTTTGCAGGACATTCAATCCAGTTTTCAGTATGGTAACCTCTACCTACCCATTCCCCAGATCTGAAATTCAGTTATATCCCTGGCTCCCACACCCTATTAAGAAGCCCTAGTTATTCAAACAAGTACCTTTGAGTCCATCTTGGCTCCTCTCTCTCCCTTAGTCCCTTCATCTGGTGCGTTACAGAGTCCTGTTGTTGCTGCTTCCTAAATATTGCTTGCATCTATTTGCTTCTTCCCAGCAGCCTGGTGCAAACTGTTCCTCTCTTTAGAGGACTGTTTCAAAAACCTCATTCTTCTTGCTGCTGATCTTGCTCCCTTTTCATTCTTCACTTTGTCTTTCCTGCCTTTGGTCCTTTTGTCCTCCCTGTTGGGAACACTTGCTTATCACTTGTTTCCCCTTCATTTGTCAATGTCTACTCCACTTAAATTTCAGCTTAGACCTCCCTTCCTCAATGTAGGATTCCCTGATTACTGTGTCTACCTTGGAATGTCTTGACTTAAGTCCTTACAAAATACTACACTTTGAGGCAACCCAAATCATACATCTAGTTAATAGTTCTACACCTGTTAAGTTTTAGGCTCCATGAAAGCAGGGTGGTTTTTGTCTTGTTCTCAGTATCTGGAATATATTAAATAGATACATGCACATGCAAGAGAAATCATTAAATGACTGATCACCCTCCCTCAAACGTATTTTTCAGGTAGAAGAAGCCCAAGTCGACAAAACACAATGGAAGGTAGAGGCATCATGCAGTCATGGAGTTAGGAAAGTAGGGCTGATTGATGCTAATTTGATTTCCAAAGTGAATTTCCAAGTATAATTGGTCTGCAGAATTTTTTTTAACTTGAGTATGACATATGCCTCTTGGGTATGTTGTTTGGCTTTAATTAGTCATCCCGTGCTAATCTTTTTGGGGTCCTTTCTGTTTAGAAGGTAAAGAAAACGTAGTTGTCTTCCATGCTGTGCTTTCGGTAAAAACTATTTTTCAAAGTTTGTGTCATTCCTCTCTATTTCCATGTGCTTTTCAGACAAATGCATATGAGCATATAAGGATGTTTTGTAGGGTGGGAATGGGTTAGGGAGGTACATCATACACCATTTGGTGTACTTAATCTCCTAAAGGCATTTCTTGGTAACATGTTGTGATTTACAGCTCTCCAAAGTTGTCATTGTTTTCAGAAATATTGCTGAGTAAAAAGTCTGAATAGAAGAAGAAAAAGTTGGCTGGCCTGCCACATGTTCCAGTGATAGAATCACTCTTGGTGATTTGCCATGGGCTGAATCTCAGCCCCTATGTTTATGACACTTTATTGCCATAAAAGTGGCTAGGTAAGAAACAGTGCTGCATTTATGGGTTAGCTTCAGTAGATGGATACCATTTCATTATACAAAATATCATGGTTTTTGGTGTCTCCAGATTAGCATCAGTTCAGTGTTTGAACATCGATACTTGGCACTTTGAAGTGATTATTGTTGCTTTGGTTTGATAGAAAATTTGGCATTGTTCCTGCTACAAGCAACATTTCCTTGGATTTTGCATGAAGGACATACTACAACTTTAGCCTTTTGAAAGACAGATGGAGACTTCAGACAGCTGTGTGAACACAGTATTCACCATGCTCTGGGGAGAATTCAGTGTTTTCATTTATTGCCAGCAGGGGGCGTCAACATCATCAGCATGTCTGACTATCTCAGTGAATTTAATTTACTGTTTTGAGCTTAGGGTGATTTGGGGGAGAAATCCTTCTTTAGCATATTTATGTAGAATTTCATTTCAGGAAATATTTTGTGTTCACGTATTTGCTTTTCCCAGAAGCATCCTTTACATTAAGGCTTGCTGAATCAACCTTTAACAAACACCATACTCTCAAAACACTTATTGTAAATGGCATTGGCCATCTGTATATTTTATCTTTATGTGTAGAGAAAATTTTTCATTATTTCAATATTGATTGTCACTTTTATAGAGCAACTCAGTTCCTTGTCTCTGCTCTGTCTTTTAATTTTCTCTCTCTGCTTATCTTTTGATCTGTTTGTACCTCCACAGAAGGAGCATGGGCCGTAGAATCTATCATTCAGTCAATAATGCATTTCAGGTGTCTATGCCCAGGATAGCCTCCACTTTATGGAAATTTACATTTCTCCCAGAGGAGCAGGGGCCATCCCTGTGAAAGCATGATCTACCCAAGATGGCTTGTTAGGTTCTGAGTTGGTGGTTCAATCTATGTGAGTGAGAGTGGTGGGGGGTTGGTGAGAGCTAGAAAGGAAAGTGGAGGAGAGGCAGTATTTGAGTTATAAAGACCTAGAGGATAGGGAGGATTTAGGCAGAAACCAAATAGAGGAGAAAGTATCATAGACTTCCAAGGGACCTATTTTAAGCTTGGGATGTGGTGAGTGCACTGGAGAAATGGGTTTGGGGGACAGAGAGAAGTGGTTTGAGGACAGATCTGATTGGTGGGTAGACCTGTTGTTGGAGGAACGTATTAGGGGATTTGTGGCTTTGTGTGGTGGGCTATGAGAAGGCACTGATGATTTTGACCCAATTCCTGAAATTCAGAAGAATTAGCATGATTGTCTGTAAGCAGCTTTGGCTAAAGATTTTACAGGGAAGACCCTGAATGGACATTTAAAATTAAGTTTGGGGAGATTTATCAGTTAACTTAAAATTGTTAATCCTTCTAGCTTTCAGGAATGATAGAGAATTATCTTCATGTCATTTCCCTCACTCTTTATCTTGCCCTTTTGTATGTTCATTGATAGGATATTTGCATTTGAAAAGTTTTATTATACATTCCAGTAGGAAAATTGTACATTGTTGACAAATGTATCTTTTATAATCCTTGCTGTTATTAGAACATTGCTAATTTTATTAATGCTTTCTCAAAGGGAAAATAAAAGTGAAATAAATGCCTGCACAACCCTTTCATTATCTTGTCTGCCCTTGCGTAACTTGCTTTGCCAAAATCCTAATGGAAAAACTAGGGGGCTGCCCAGTAATTTTCTTTTCCTATGACATTTCAGCACTCCTCCAGTACACTGCTATAATGAAAATTGGCAGCTCTGGAGAAAAACAGTAACCATTCAGAGAAAAGCACCTGCTACATGGACCATGAAGCGGGCAGAGGAGCCTCTCCAGCCCAAATATGATGTCATTCTTCAAATACATTAGAGCAACCCTGCTAGATGCCCACAGGTCAGTTGGTTTCAGACTGGAGATAGACGGACTTTCTATCCCAAATGCCTCATCCATTATCTTGCTCCAGACAATCAGAAATTTGAAGTTTAAAGGCAACTGTGCCCCAAGGTTATGACCAGTTCTCTTTAGACTTTTCAGCAACAAGTTGGGACACAAGAGGTCTTAAACAGCATTAACTTCAAAGGTTTTTAGGTCCTTACCCAGTTTTTTCTTTTTCTGTTTATGGAATGCTCTATTCAGCAGTGGTTAAATCAACTTTAAATTGATTTGCCTTAAAGGATGAATAAGGTATGATTTTCTCAACAGAAGCCTGGTGTTTTAAATATACCAGTTCAGTGGTGAAGTGTGAAGGGTCACTCTTCTGTCTCTGTATTGCAGTAGTGATGGGACCTTTAGCAACTCACTGTGGGGTTTTTCGCTGAGACAGTTGATTAGACACACAAAATAACTACATTGATTTCTGTGAAACCTCCATGATATCACCCAGAAATGTGACCCATAATGTTGACTAGCTTTGCTCTGAGTAACTGCTGGCTGTCCCCTGACAGCAAGAGGATATGTCATTATCACTGGAGGTAATCAAAAGGGTGTGCTCAGTGCTAAGATGGAAATTTCAACAGTGGGTCCCCAGTGATTTCCATCAATGGCAACATCACCGGAACAGTGTCATGTCTGGAGATGATAAATTTGAACAAGAAAATATGCTACTAAGTGTCACATGCTTTGACTTTTGTTATAAGTAAGTTTTATGATAATTAGCAGCATGAGATTTGGAGCCTGATAAACTAGGTTTGCATTCTAGGGCTGCTAACTTGCTGAAGTTAAAGTTAGTAGCTGTAACTTCTCAGATTCTTCAGGGTAAAATGGGGATTGGAATACCCATTTTATAGGGTTTTGGTATGGTTGAACTAACAAATTAAGCTGAATTAAATGTGTGTGTGTGTGTGCACGTGTGTGTGTATGTACCTATTTATCTATTTATTCCATCCATCCAGTCTACTTATTCATATATCTCTGTCTCACATGGCAAGAGCCTAATAAATGGTAGTTATTGTTGCCATTAAAATTTATTATTGTATTAATGTATTTTCTATGATAAAACTTTTTTTTATTAGTTCAACAGTCTTACATATTGAAGGGATTCCTTGCTACATATTCAAACATGCGTGTGTAGTGACAATGTAACTTGGTCCTGATCCTGATCCAGGATCTCCCCTGCCCTTTCACCCACTCCCTCTGATCTATGGTCTAAACTTTTTTGATGTTTCCCCTAGTGGTGGTTCTCTTCTACTATCTGCATTATATGCTTCCTCTTCCATTCCTGTATTAGTTTCCTCTCTTTGTCTGTCTGTCTTATAAATCTGTTTCCTTTATAAGTGAGGATTTGGCATTCTTCCTCCACATGAAGTGGGAGTAAGGATGACCAGTATATGGACAGTTTACTCTTCTGTTTTTGGAGTTAATTAAACTTCCAGACTGTCATTCTGAGCTAGGGTCCCTGAATGTGCTAAAGAAAAACAATCAGAATTTCTTTGAGGAAAGGGGAGGTGGATCATGTGGAGTTTGAAAAGCATATTCACTATTATAACACAATATTAAGATAAAGACATAGCACATTAAACAAAGCCCTGTTGCTTTCTTAAATAAAAACTACAGAAAAAAATTAGGCAAACCAGCTTTGCTTTATGAAAATATTCTGAGCATAGATTTTATCTTTGGAGTGGTAGGGATGATCAATGGGAAGGGTTAATATTCAATTATCATACTTTTTTTGGTGGGGAAATACATGAGAATATTATATTCACCAAATGGAGAATAAATCTTTAAAAACTGTTGAGGAACACTATTTATGAAGTTAGCAAAACAGTCATCACAACCCAAGTGTGACTGGCTCTTAGAGACCCATTCCCGACTTTAATGAGAAACTGGTCTAAAAGAAGCCAGCTGAGAATCATAAGCTTGGGGCATTTTAATTTGATGCTTACCTACCCATCATGGAAAACTCACATGAGGTCTCAAATCATAATGAGCACTGCTTTGTACTGCAATAAATAGCATTGACTATTGCTGTATGAACTGTAGATATGAAAACCTTCCTTAGGTTTTTCTATTTGTCTCAACATCATAGGCTATTTTATCATGCTTTAAGAAAAATGAAGCACTATTGGTTATACCCACTACTGTAAAACTCTAGTTTCACTCAAGTGAATCTCCCAGATACTTGGTAATTATATCTATCCTACGTAATATCATATAATCATTTGGTTATTATCCAGTAAAGGGCATACAAATATTTAGTATAAGCATAAACTCAATAAAACATCAGCTGTTGATTGTAGATTTTCCAATATATATCCTAAAACTGTCCTTTACTTGGCGTCTTTGTTATGGGGAGTAAATATGGAGAAAGTGTAGTGTTCATGGAAACAACACTGGACTTAAACAGGCATGGGTTGAATCTTGATTCTAACATTAAATAGCTGGATGGGTGGTATATCTAAATTTTTGGAACCTTTTTCCTCATCTGCAAAATGAGGATAATGAAAAATCTCAGTAGGTATTTTATGAATATTGAAGACATGTCTGATAAACCTTGTGTATAGCATAGTTCTGAAGCTCATTTTTATTTTTATGCAAATTGACTAACTTCTTTACCTTGAAGTTCAATTTGTTAATAGTTTGTATAATATTTTCATTGCTAAATATACCTTCTTATACTGATCCCAAGCGCTTTATTATGGCCCATGAAACCCTTGCCTATTAGTGTGCACAGTAATAACTCTTACCTATGCTCACATAAAAATTAGCTTCAACCTGGGCACAGTAGGGCATGGCTGTAATCCCAGTGACTTGGGAGGCTGAGGCAGGAGAATACCAAGTTGAAGGCTAAATTCAGCAACTCAGCAAGGCCCTAACCAACATAGTGAGAGCCTGAGTCAAAGTAAAAACAAAACAAAACAACAACAACAACAAAAAGCAATGCAAAAACCAAATAAGGCTATAAAAGGGGTTGGGGATGTGGCTCAGTGGCAAAGTGTCTGGGTTTAATCTCTAATACCAAAAAAAAAAAATAAAAATCCCAAACAACAACAACAAAACAGTTCCACATGCCCAGATAATTGTATTCAGGTACATAGGAACTCATACATTTTAGTGATAGACAAACTCTGTTTTCAGCACCAGTAAGACGTGTGCACAAGAGGATGGGCGGTAAGGCAGTAGGCCCAATGCCATTCACACTGAACCCATTGGTGATGCTGCTGCGAGAGCCAGGTGAGGGAGGCTGAGAGCCTTTCATGCTTTGGTGTCTGCTTCAGCAGGTACAGGTGCAATATGATGAAGATCCAGCTGTTGGGAGCCTCCGATGCTGTTTTGTAGACCATAAAGCGGTTGGCATGATATGAAAACCTGAATGAAGCCAGGCAGATCTGGGCTATGGCAGCTCTAGGCTTTGTTTTTGGTTCCCATCCCTTTACTAATTTCTTCTGAGTTTTGTATATGTCCTAATTACTGTTTAAACTTGTTAAGGACAGGGTCCATGTCCTTTTGCTCTGCCGAATTTCTGGAAGGTGTTTAAACTACGGAGAAACTTATTGCCTAGGAGAGGATGAGGAGCCACGGTTGTAAGCTGGTGGGTCATTGATGGGCACTCGACTCTACTGTGAGGTGCTGGCTTTCTTGTTGATTAGAAGTTGGCCTTGTTTGCTGTGTAATATGTATTCTTTCTTTCTCTGGGTCTTATGAGCAAGACGTTTTTGAGGTAGGGTAGGAGAAGGGAGAAGAGGGAGATACCAGCCAATTATGATTGTCCTTGTTAATGGCACAGGGATAAGGTTTGGTGGGGTGGTAGATAAATTTATTGTTTAAGGTTATATTGTAAAATATCTATTGATGTTTCCATAATGAAACACATCTTTACTTTAGTTTTCTGGTTAGGTGAATAATACACACTCATTTTAAAAAGTATCTGCCCAATGCCAAGCAGTAGAGAGTGGATACTAGAAATCACCTGGAGAGCGCATGCTCTGAGATTACTCCCAGTAATATTTGGTGACCTTTTCTTCCAAGTAACTTTTTTTGCATATAGATCCAGGAATACCTAATTTTACGCAAATGCTGTTTGTTACATTTGTGTACATAGTTTTGTGTGTCAGTATATTAAAAATGTGCACACATACTGCTTGCCTTGTGCTTTTTTCAGTTAAAATTTTGGAAATCTCTCCCTGTTAACTAGTCTGTATCTAATGCATGGTGTCTCAACCTTGGCCGGGTGATTTTTTTGTTGTGAAGGGGCTGTTCTGTGCATTGTAGAATGTTTAATAGCTTTGCTATTCTCTTCCTACTGGACATCAGAAGTGCCCAGGTTTCCTTTTCTCATCTAAGTGGTGACAACCAAAAATGTGTCCAGACATTGCTAAATGTACCTGGGACAAAAATTGTTCCTGGTTAAAAGCCACTGTCTGATTCTTTTAAATAACTGCATAATATTCCACAGAATGGATCCACTAGTTTCCCGCCTTTCATATACTCCTTTCCTAGTGGCCAGTTAGTTTCCAGTATATATTTTTTTGCCTATCATATTAATTTTGATAGATGCTGCCTTTGGTCCATTGTTAATATCTAAAATCTGGCAGAGATCAGGCTCATGTCTGTATCTCTCCAAATACAACATTTTTGTGATTGGGCATCATTCATTTTATTCCTGTATGAGCCCAAAGAGCAAGATGGTGACACATTGGGGTCTGTTGCATCACATGTTTCATGAAGCAGGAAGGTGTTCTTCGGCTCCAGATGGTGGTGGCTAGGTAAAAATGTAGGCACAATGTGGGGCCAAACACTATAATTTTCCAGAGAAGTTGGAAATCCATAATTTTATTTTTAAAATAAATATCACATACTTTTCAAAGTTGGAAAACTAAGTTTTTTGGAAAACATTATGCACACTAAACAAAACAGTTATGTGGCGTGTATCCGGCCCACTGGTGGTCAGTGTGAAATCTCCATCACAGATGTTTGTTGTTGATTGAGATCTTTGCCTTCCTGGGGCTCAGTTTCTTGAATGAGTAATCATGAGACTTGTACAGCATTTTGGTGGCAAGCATTGTGTTTTTCCTCACCTTTTATACCGTAATATTTGCCTCGCCCAATATCTCCATCCTCTCTGAGAGAAAGCTGAGCCTGTAGTCTGCCTTGTTTCCCTATATGATACTGAGCTACCCTGGCATTTGGGGGCTGCTGATTCACATGTAGTTAAGAAGGATCAGGGTCAGTACTGCATGATGCCCCAGATTCTTTCTGTGCCCACTTTCAAAACTGGTATTTATAGGGCCTGAGGTGGCTTTGTGGGAGGGGGTGTTTACTGGGACTTGGTGGCTTTCAGCAGTGTGGAATCTACGTGCTTCTTTGGAACCTGGTATTCATTTAGAGAGCGTGTTACTAATTTATTAACCTGGTTTTCTTCCCAGGCAAAATGTCAAAATCAGAAGGGACACCAGAGATCTTTAAATCCTTCTTTCATTTCACAACCGTGGAAAATGAGGCTCAGGGTAATGAAGAGACTTAACTGAGGCTCTGCGGTTGGTCTGTGGTGGGGGTAGCACTTCTATCCCCTGACGCTTTTCAGCATATCCATACCACTGCCTCTGAACTGTTGGCTCTGCTAAAAACATCTCTGTGCTTCTGATTTTCATCTGAGTTGCCTGGGTGTTCACATTTCTCTGATCCATCTCTAGGAGGTGGCACCTGCGTGTCATGCATTTATATGAATTTTTGCAGAGCTACTTACGTCCCCACATTCTTTAAGACAATAGCCTTGATCTTCTAGTCAGGCAGTATTTTAAAGAGAATACTTTTGGCTTGGCAGTAGTTTAGAGGGAGATTTTCCAGTGATCTGCAAGCTCAAAGAGTGGATTATATCAGATTTGTAGATAGTGCCTCAATAAATTAGATTTGAGCTGATAAAGATTTTCAAAGACAGAAACATGCAGTGACTAGAAATATTTATATGGAATTTGTTTATTTATAGCCTAGAGATTGCTGCTGAGCCTTAAATATTTCAAATTATTTTTTATATGTGTATGTATACATATATACATATGTATATATGTATGCACATATATAAACATATATACATGCACATATATAGATATATGCATTTTTCCTTTCTAAAATTTTTTTTGCAGTGCTGGGGATTGAATCTAGGGCCTCTGCATCACTGAGCCACATCTCTAGGCCTAAGTGGGATTGGATCGATGGGCAGTTTGTCTCTTGAGTTGGAAATGTGTTGTTCTAAAGTTCCTATGGCCTCAACTCAGTGATGCTCTGTACCTACAGCTGCCAACAGCTCTTGGCTGTTAAAGAGGGCAGGCAGAAAGGACGACCCAAGAGGAATGCTGTGTGTTGGGCCAGGCTTTTTTACCAGTGCCAGCTCTGCTGTCAGCATGCTGTCAGCACCATTTGAGAAATGCTTTAGGGTCTTTCCACCAGCTTGACACCTAGGTCGGCCAAGGTCCGAACCCTCAGGAATTTGATGGCTCACTGGTGCTTGTAGAGGAAGTGATGGCACAGAAAGAGATGCATGTTGCTCTGTGAGAAGAAAGTGTGCCCAACTGAGAGCCTTAACACTGGAGTTCCCTGATCCTTTAACATCTGAGCCTCCTTAGTCTCTTCTGGAGCACAGGGAAAAAAATTAAATTTCTCACTCTATCTTGTAGAGATGCTATTAAAGCCAATGTCATGCATCTTGTGTGTGTGTGTGTGTGTGTGTGTTTGCGTATGTGTGTGCACGCATGTGTGTGCGCTATTGATTGAATAATGTTCCTTCGAAATTCAGATGATGAAGTCCTAACCTCCAGGACTTCAGAATGTAACCATATTTGGAAATAGGATTGCTGCAGTTTAATCATAGTGGTCCCCTTTATCCACATGGGATAGGTTCCAGGTCTTCCTGTGGATTCCTGAAACCAGGGATAGTACCAAACCCTATGTTCAAGAACTGTGACACCAAGACAATTGATCTAATAACTGAGATGAGTACTGAGTGACTGATGGGTACATGGCACATACAGCATATGTATGCTGAACAAAGGGGTGGTTCACATGCCAGGCAGGACAGAGTTAGATGGTGCAAGATTTCATCATATTTCAAACAGTGCATAATTTAAAGCTTGTGAATTGCATGTCCAGAAATTACTGTTTTAATGTTTTCAGACTGTTGTGGACTGTAGGTAACAAAACCATGGTAAGGAGAACTACTATAAATGAGTTCATAGTGGAGTAGGGTTGACCCTAATCTAGGATGAATGGTATCCTTGTAGAAAGTGAATTTGTGGTCACACACATACACACACTCACTCATACATGGAGAACATGATGTGAAAACAGAAATTATATTGCCCAAACTAGGAAGTGCAAGAAGCTAGGGGATAGTGTGGAATAGACTCTTCCCTAGCACCTACAGAAGGAGCATGCTTCTGCTCACAACTTGGTCTTGGACCTCTAATCTCCTTAGCTATAACACAGTAAATTTCTGTTGTTTAAACCACTCAGTTTGTAATACTTTGTTATGACAATTCTAGCAAACTAATACAATATGTATGTGTATGTATACAGACATATACATGTACACACATGTATATGTGTATCTATATACATATACACAAATGAAATGACTTCAGATTTTTTTAAGAGAGAGGGACAGTAAGAGACAGAATTTTATTCAGTTTTTCATGCAGCTTTCATTGCTCTGTGTATGTGGTGCTGGGATTTGAACTTGTGTACTTGTACATTCTAGGCAAGTGCCATAAACGTTGAGCCACTGCTCCAGCCCAATGACTTCAAATATTTAAGGTTCAGCAGCAACCTCTAGGATATCTTGAGCTCGTACAAGCCTGATGATTGCAGGGTATGTAATTAATTAATTCTTAGTGCAGGCTGGTTGCTACTGGGGCTTGGATAGCTGTAGAGACTCAACAGTAAGATCCCTGAGGGCAGGAACAATATAAGTTGTACTTGACATTTATCCTCAATACCCAGCACAATATCCAGCTCATAGTTGGCCCTATTTTATGAACGAACTAAATGTATTCCCACTCCATAAAAATACTGTGCCATTAAGCACTTCCTATTTCCGTTAGTGCCTGGCAACAGCTTATCTACTTTCTCTGTGGATTTGCCTATCTGAATATTTCACATTTTACTTTTTCTTTCTTTTTTATTTATTTATTTTCTGGTAGTGGGAAGTGAACCTAGGACCTCACACAAGCTATGAAAGCACTCCACCACTGAGCGTCTACCTCCAGTCCATGTACATTTCACATAAGCAGTCATAAAATATGTGGTCTTTTGTGCCTTGCTTTTTTTGATGAGCACGATATTTTCAAGATTTATCGTACTGTAGCAGGTATCAGTACTTCATTCTATTTTTAGTGCCGAATAACCTGCTGTATGGCTGTATCATATTTTGTTGACCCACTCATCAGCTGATGAGCCTTTGTGTTTCCACCTTTGGGTTGTTATGAATAATGTTGCTATGGACATTCATATACAAGTTCTTTTTCAGGCATTAAATATTCTCTTCAGTCTATACCAAGGGGTAGAACTCGTGCATCATATGGTAACTCTACATTTACTCTTTTGAGGAACTTTCAAATGACTTCCCACACTTTGGCACCATTTATATTCTCACCAGCAAAACAAGAGAGTTTCAGTTTCCTTTCTTCTACTCCCCACTGCACATTTGTTATATTCTGTATTTTTTCATATAGCCCTTCTAGTGGATTTGAAGTACCATCTCATCATGGTTTTGTTTTATATTTCCTGAAGAATTAATGATATTCAGCAACTTTTCACATGCTTATTAAGTTCTTTGCCAATTTAAAAATTTTATTTTGATTATAGCATCTTTATATACTCTAAATATTAATCCCTTATCAGGTAAGGATTAACAAGTATTAACTCTGATTCTGGGGACTATATTTTCCCTTTTTCACACAGTCCTTCGATGCATAAAATGTTTTAATTTTGAAAAAAATCCAATTTATTTTTTTTTGCTTGTACTTTTGGTATCATATGTAAGAAATAATTTGCCTAACCCAGTGCCACAAAGACTTATTGTACCTATGTTTTCTTCTAAGAATTTTATAGTTTAGCTCTTATGTTTAGGCATCTATCCACTTTGAATTAATTTTTGCATATATCTCGAGGTAAGTATCTTAATCCATTCTTTTGAATGTGGCTGTTCAATTGCGTTCACATCATTTCTTTGAAATTTCATTCTTTCTCTACTTATTGGTCTTGTAGTACTTGTCGAAGTCCATTGAGCACAGACATATCAATTTATCAGTTTATATTTTGGTTCTTAATTCTGTTTCATGATAGAAATGTGTGTGCATGTGTGTGTGTGTGAGAGAAAGAGAAAGATTTAAACATGTTCCTAACCACACATGAATATATATATCCTTATTCCATCAGCACCATACTGTTTTAGCTACTATAACTTTGTACTAAGTTTTGAAGTCAGGAAGTTTTTGTCCTACAAATTTGTTCCTTTCTCAAGATTGTTTTGACTGATTAACACTTATTAATCATCAAAAATGGCTAGGGCTTGGCCAGAATCTTACTTCAGCAAATCAACAGCAAGATGGTTGTGTCCCTTAGAATTGATTACCTTTTCTCTGCCTTTCCTAAGAGCTCTGACTTAAAAGAGAGAAGTGACCATACCACAGTATCAGAGCTGTTGCTGATTGAGATAACCAGTCAGTTACTCTTTTCCTTGGATTTGGATAAAGTTACCTTGGAAATCAAAATATATCATTTCACTTTATTCTTCAAACATGTATCTGAAGTGGGTAGAGCAAATGTGCTTATGTCCATTGTACAGGTAGAGAAAGTGAGTGGCAGAGTTTAGAGACCTAGACAAAGATTTTTTTTTTTTTGGTGGCATAACAGTCATTAGATGCTATGTTCTTCTTTTGTTAAAAATGTATTAAAATGATATGAATAGTAAATGTTAACTATAAAAGTCATTACAGATAAGCAAAAGAAGAAAGAGAAGGAGAAGAAAATTACCTATTATTCCCATTATTTATAGAACAGTCATAAATTGTGAGATTACTCATTGGACCATGAGCAGGCATATGTTGGTAAGATTTTAGCAGCTGGGTTTATAGAATAAAGCAGTGTCTCAGTTTGTTGCATTTACCAGTTCTTACCATTTAAATACTCCTACTATGGCTGATTTCAAGTTATCAACATACTACTGAATGTGAATTCAGCACACTACTGAAGGGTATCCTAGTTGCTTCCTGCTCAAAGTGTAGCCCATGAACCATCAAAGTTGGCATTACTTGAGAGCTTCTAGGAGTGCATAACCCCAGGCTCTACTCTGGCCTATGGATCAGAATCTGCATTTTAACAAGATCCTTGGGTGATTCCTATGCACATTAAAGTTTGAGTGGAACTGTATGTCCAGTACAATAGCTACTAGCCATATGTGGTTTTGGGGACCAACCTGAGCTGAGATGGTCTGTGGGTATGTATAGAACATACCAGATTTTGAATAGTGATTGTGGAAAAAAGAATGCAAACTACTAAATAATTTTGATAGTGACTACCTGTTGATATATAATATTGACATTAAATAAAGCACATTAGTAAAATTAATTTCACTGTTCTTTTTAACCTTTTTTTAAATATGGTGTTTTAGTCAGCTTTTTCATTGCTGTGACTAAAAGACTTGACAAGAACAATTTCAGAAGGAAAAGTTTATTTAGGGGCTCACAGTTCCAGAGGTCTTAGCTCATAGAAGCCTGGCTCCATTCCTTCGGTAAGACTGAACATCATGGTGGAAAGGAGCAGAGAGAGAGACTTCACTTGCCAGATACAAAATGTATC
This sequence comes from Aplodontia rufa, assembly GCA_004027875.1. NCBI lineage: Eukaryota > Metazoa > Chordata > Mammalia > Rodentia > Aplodontiidae > Aplodontia > Aplodontia rufa. The sequence goes on along the minus strand of PVKS010000234.1, from coordinate 202,319 downwards.
CCAAAGAAACGCCCCCAATGACGCACCTCTTCCCAGCCATACCCCACCAGCCTACAGTTACCCAGTAGCCTCTATCATGGTATTAACTCACTGATTGAGATAAGACTCTCACAACCAATCATTTCACCCCAGCCTTCCTGGATCGTCTCATGTGAGCTTTTGGGGGACACATTTCATCCAAACCCAAACATGTGCTATTAGAAAACTTTGTCCCCTGGGCCCATCCCATTGTAATCCTCAACTCCATTGAATTAATATTTTTAATAAATAGTTGCCCATGGTGACATTGCAGTAAGGGCCAAAGACACTTTCCTCTTCTTTTTCCTACTGCTCTTTTGCCCCACTGTGAACTCAGAAAATGTTAATAAACATAAATGAATAATTACATTATGGCATTAAAAGCCTGAGACTATGCTACTTCAAGAAAGCAGAAGGATTCCAGAAATTGGGAACGTCCTTTATACCTCTTTCTGCATCCATGGCTATCCAGCGTGATCCCTGGTCGATGTTGCATCAGGCTGAGCATCATTTGTATGGCCCTGAAATGTTCTCGCAGGGACTCATCTCTGTGACAAAGAATGTCACTAAATAACTCCTTCTCATAATAAACAGCCCAAGAGTGGGTACACTACCACTCAGTGCATTAACCATATTTACCATCTAAGAGACAGAAAGCAACCTGTCTCGTTTGATGAGGAAGCCATAAAGTTTTAGTGAGTGGGGAGTAAATCAAACTTCCGTTTGCCTTGTAAAAATACACTGCTGTGTGCTGCATCTCACCCTTCACTCGCAGGAGTGTATTTTTATTCCTCTGTATAAATAAAACATGATTCGTAGTCACCCTCCTGACTTGTTCCTGAAGCTGAGTTCAAAAACCAAAAAATTAAAGTTGGCATTTTGCTTCTGATGAGGCATGGGCACAAGTATGAAGTACCTGAAATAGTAGCAAGATGGAAATGGCTTTAAGATGAGAAGGGGAAACAAAGAGTTCTCTTCGGCCTCAGTCTCTGTGAAGGCAGGAAAATTCCTACTGCAGACCTCAGAACAAAATAAGACCACAAAAACTGGCGACTGAATTTTTCTAACAAGTGTTAGAGCCAAGAGCAATTTGAGAATTAGAATAGATAAATAACCAGTTCAATTCAATAAATATCAACTAGCTCTAAAACAGATCCTCAAGGTCGGGGGCAAGTGCTCACTTGGGTGCTACAGTCACATGACCACAGTGACTATTTGGAAACACACTTGGTTGGTTGATTGTGGTCAGTCATTTTCTTCTTTATGACCCAAAGTTATTTCAGGCTAAAGCTGCTTTGTTGACTAGTAGCAAGTTGGGGGTCTCCTTTCAGTTTCTTCTGAATTTTAATTTTAAAGCTGACTTTGAAAGAAAATTGAGAACCAAATATCTTCCAGAGACTGAGGAAGGATCCTGTGGTGAGAAGGAGGAGAAGGTTGGGCATCTGGGCTGCCCAGCTTTATAGGGATAGTCTAATCCTTGGGGAAGAGAACAAATAAGAGAACTGCAGACAGTCTGTGGAAATTTGCTGCCAACTGTGAGCTGCAGAGATATGTTAAAAGTGGGATTAGGTGATCCAGTTCCGAGGCCTTGGAACCAAGTGTTGGGGACTGGGGTGTGGTGCCTAGAATTGTCTGGCTAATAGTGAAGGAAAGGCAGAGACAAGTTGTTAGGTGAATGCCTGATCCAAGCAGGAATTCTAGTTGATGTATACACCTCCAGTGTATGTTTCCCAGATAGTTCAGGTTTGTTGAAAGTACCAGGGTGCATTTGACAGGAAGTTTTCTATCCAATTTATCTGGTTTTTAATTTTTGGTTTTTACCTAAAGAGTAATGTTCCCTTTAGGAATGTTCCCTTTTATGAATTTGTAAATATAAATTTAATGCTAACAGGATTTAAAGAAGGCATCATTATCTTTGTGTCAGAATTTTATATAAAGCTTCAACATTGAGAATAACAGGCAATTATTAACACCTTATTCTGAAGAGGGCAGTGGGCATGGTCCCCTAAACTTGAGAAGACAACACTGAAATGACAGAAATTCCATACCTTCTCCAGTCTATAAAAAATAAACATTGACGTTGTAAAAGATATGAGTTGTGGGTTGGGGACTAAGGGGGAGGTTCTTGCCCTTTACTCTACCAAAGTGCTTTTCTTTCCAGTCAGAGGTCTATGGGTGTCTGGAAGAAGGGAAGACTAGCATTTCCCTCCCTGGCTATGGCTAGATACATGTGGAGATGCAGAATTCATGGATCTGCTCTGAACCACCTCTGGGGTAAGCAGGGTCAAGCGAGAACGGCCTCTGCATTGTGTTGTCTTGGGAGTCTGGTAGCTTGTGGGAACTGAACCATGTGCCTGGTTCCCTGGAGATATCTGAATCCAGATGTTGTTTAGAGCATCTCCAGGGCAAATGAGGAGAGAGAGCAGTAATAAACGTTCTACATACCGCATCAGACTCAGCAAGAAAGAGTGAGTTTTCTGTGGTCAAGGGCTGATTACAGAAAGTTTTAGATTGGATCTTCATATTGTATTCTGCCAGACTATGTCACCAGAACAAGATGCTATGTACATGGGGGTGAGGCGGGGGACGGTGAGAGGGAAGGGTAGTATTTGATAGGTCAGCCTGAGATTATATCACCATGTGAAGGAGCCCCAAAGAACCCACTTCTACAGCCCACAGGGCAGCCAACAATGAAACACCCTCTGGTTATTGATGTCCAGTGTATAGGGAGTCAAAACAATGGAGGTAAGTAAAATACTTGTTTTCTTTCCTCTACTTCTCTTCCCTTACCCAGTAAAAGTCAGAAAGGGAAAAGAGAAAAGATGGAGGAAAATTTTTTAAAAACCCAGACCATACCCTCTTCCACACTTCTGGTTTTGACCCAGTGGTTGGGCCTCAGCAAGGGGCAGCTCAGAAGCTTTGATTATAATGTGAGATTCAAGTATTAATTTGCTTTGCTTGTAGTTTTCTAAGTCACAAGACAAGTCCAGAATGGGATTGGGGCTTGTTCTTTTGTGTCTTAAAGTTCCTGAAAAGTTATTGGATCTGCTCAAACTGAGTTATGATAAAAGGTTGATTTAACAGAGCAGGGAGAAGGTAGTGGTTGGGAAGAAAAATAAGACTGCTTCGTTTGGACTCTATCAGGACTGTCCATAAAGTTCACTAAATGAGTACACCTGCTAAGATAGCCCTCCCAAAGTGTTCATGTCATGACAAAATAGACCTGAAAAATTCCACTAATTCCACTTGTGAGGTACTGTACCTGGAGATTAATAGAGGTGACTGGCCAGGGGTCTTCAGTTCCCTCCTTTCTTGCTTCAAGGCTGATGACTATGGCTCATGGATTTGGCTTGTGGATTGTTTTACAGTGTAATAAGTTCAGAATTACAGGAGAGAATCCCTCACTTTTTGGCAGATAAGAAAATTGATTGTCTCCTTATACAATTGTCTTAAAATAACATGGGTTATGAGAATCCCTAGATTTAAATTCTCATCTGTAACATTAGCAAATAGTACCAGCAAAAAAAAAAAAAAAGGTAAAAATATTGACTTGGGAGTCAAAATTCTAACGTTGTCAATGGCCATCTATGTACCTGACTTTCTTTCCCTAGTTATCAAATGAAGGGATTGGAGAGCAAGCATTTAATGGCAGCCATCACCACTGCCACCGTGGTCACTGTGATTATACAAAATGACCTGTAGAAGGAAGGAACAATAAACATCTGGTTCAACTTTTTCATCAAACTTTGGGTGCTTACTATATACAAGATAAAATGACAGTAAGAAGCTTCCCCAAAAGGTAGAAAATGTGTGTTGTACCCTAAGGTTGAAGAACTCTCCAAAGTACTCAGTGTCATACTCTAGGACAGATAATGTGTGATTGCATGTCTCTCTGTGGCCTCTAGACCTGTACTGCAATATCTGTTTACACCATGTGGCACTGCATTATGATTTCAGCATGTGCTTGTTGGATGGGATCAGTTCCCTGCTGCTGACTGTGCTTACCCTCAGAGTTCCACCCTTCTGGTTTCCACAGGCATCTAAAGGAAGAATTCTGTCTAGCAAAGGGCTCACCTTCATCTGATGCCTGAAATATTAAAAGTGGATTTGGGATATCCATGGCATATCAGTACTATGTTTGGTCAAATATCAAATTTTAGCTGCTATTTGCCCAAAGGTCTAGAAATTATTATTTGAGGGGAGAGTGGTGTGTGTGTCTGGTAGACATGGGTACCACTTTACGGTATTCACTTTTCACAGGCAGGGAACTCATAGGCAGAAATCTGTGTTAAAAGAATACTTTCTTGTGAACTGACTTCCATCACTTGATTAATAAATATCAAATAATTTATTTACTGTCTCCTTCTTTCTTTCTTTCCCACCCTTTTCATTTGGCTTCCTCTGAAAACCTAGCCTCAAGCTGGGCTTTGGGACAGGTTTATTTGGTGATGATCCTAGGGAGAAAAGTGACGGAACTGAGAACGTCAGGGAAGGAGTAAAGTTGACCTAAGAGTGGGTTATTGAGATCATTGCTACCAGAGTTTTGTTGTCTTTTTTAGGCTTCATTTTACAATTGTGATAGTTCTCCCTGTCTCATAAATATTTACTCCCTAGCTCCTGATGACCCTGAAATCCTGGTTCTCTTTGAACTTCTCTGATTTATTCTTATCTCTTCTTGGGCTTCTCTTTCTTTACCTGAAATGTCAGAGGCTCTAGGTCCCATCTTCAGTATGTTAGTCTTCTCATTCCAATCTATCTTCCTAAGTTATCTTATGCTTTTCCAATCTCAACTATGAAATGAATAATGATTCCTAAGTCCTTGAAACCCCACATCCCACTAAGCTTCAGAGCCATATCTCCAAATCCTTACCAGAGATCATAAGAAATTTTCTCAAATATCTCACACTGGCATTCCCAGAACCTAATATGTCTCCCTTACAACAAACCTACTTACTCTCTGTTTTTCTGAGCCACAGTCTGCCAGCTTGATCCAAGTTAAAACCTTGCAAATCATCCTCAGTTGCACTCCTTGCTTACCTTATGAAGGTCAAATAATTTGGCTACAGTAACACAACTGATACGTAGCAGATACGAGATTTAAGGTAATATATTTTCATTCTGTATTAGCAGTTGATGAATAGCCTTTGAGTTTTTCATAGTTGAATTTTACTTTAAAGTCTATGCTCTTTCTGCTGTCTAAGGAAAAATGGAAATGAGCATAACAGACAGTTAAAAAAAGAGACAGGAAAATAAACATGCACATCAAGGCTAAATCTAAGCACAGTTAGCCCATTCCACTGTTCTCTAAGGCCATCCATCTTGGATGAGAACCAATTTGAATTGCATCTTATTGATACCCCTTTTCCTATTCCCCACTTTAGCTGTGCTTTTGCTCGTGTTGGTTTTGGGAAAGTCATTTGTCTATATTCAAACATAAGAAAAAGTGTAGTGAAACCCACAGCTAGTTTTACATTAAAGATTTTGACAAAGTCCTATTTCATTGCATCCTTTTGTCCTCTCTGAGTATCCACAGGAGAAATCTCTCTCTGATATCTGTGCCAGAAAGAGTTTCTACTGAGCAACTGGTTCCTTTTTGCATTTCAGTCACTAAAGTATATACTTCATCATGCTTCCCTCTTCATGTTCACTGTTCAAAGTTCAGAGACTTTGAGTTCCACATCTGGGAAGAGTATAACTTCTTCAATGATATTGTTCTTATAATAGTTTGTTACTGACTCCTCACTTTTAGCTCATTACCTATTTATAAAACGTGCAAATGTTTTTGGATGCAGGTATGTTTGTAAACCATCATAAATCCTTTTTTGTGTGAGCAGACATTCTGGTACCCATGTCACATTCCCCACCCCACATCTGATTTCAACATTAGTTTTGGTGGACAGCTCCCAGGGCCAGCTTCCCACCACAAGGGTGATGGGCTTCTGCCCCAGGGTTTCCCTCACACCCAGAATCTCACCAAGCTTGTGCATCATGTAGGGCAGAGGAGAGAATATCCCTTGGGGATAACTATCAAACTGCTGAAGGGCATTGGTAAAGAAATAGTCCAGCCTCTCTTTCATTCAACTGGATGATTCTGTTGCATTCTCGACTCATAGGTGATTCCTGTGTTCCATTTTTGTATTCTGTTTTTGTCTCCTATGTTACCATTGAATTTTACTCATTTATCTCTATTTGGCATAGTCTCTTGCTTTGCGGTCTGGTTTGCCTTGGAAGAGCAGAATGTGGGAGCATTCATTACAATAAGCTTTTGATGCAGGAGGCCACAGACACAGGTGTCTCCAGGACAGGCTAATCCCAGAAGTGGGATAAACAGGAAAGGGGTAGAGGACCTACACACACACACAAAAAAAAAACTATTTAAAAGGATACTCTCTTCCTGAGTTGATGATAGGCAGGTGGGTGCTCAGGTCCAGTATTTATCACTTTGAGTTTTTTATAGTAAAATTAGAGATTTATGTGAAATTTATCAATTATACATTTCAATATGGGAAAATAAAATTTCAATGAAATTTTCAATATGAGAAATTAATTCTTAAACACATTAAGATTATGTGTTGGGGATACCCTGAGGACCCCTAATGGGATCCTACTCTGCTGCTGAGCATGCCCAGGACTCTTCCCTAGCCCCAGCAGGTGCACAGACACTGGGAAGATTCAGGCCCCTTGCCAGAATCCTGCCCCCTACAGAATGTGCCCAGGATGTCCCCTTCCCCCCAGGCCCAGCAGGCCTTCTGGGACACCCTGAGGATACTGTGTATAGACCCTGTCCTGTAAAAGAGCATGTATACAGTACTCTGCCTAGGCCCTGGTTGGCAGGCAGTACACCCCCAAGGACCACATGCCTGGACCCTGTCCTGCTGCTGAGTATGCCCAGAACTCTGGCATCATGCCTGGACCTTGTCCCACCCCTGTGGGTATGGAGGACTCTAGCCTTGCAGGCTCGTCAGATACCCCAAGAACCCATCCACCGACACCACCCAGCCATTGCACAGACCCACCCGGTCCTGATATGTTAGGCTGGTCCCTTCCACCAAGGATCCCAGGTCCCAGTGCAGCACATAGGCTAATCTGTTCAGGCCCATCGTGCATCTCTGGGACCCCAGGACCCAGCAATGTACCCCTACCATGTAGCTTCAGCAACCCTACAGGCTGCCCAGTAACCCCACCAAGTTCCAAATCAGAGACCTGAAACCTAGATCCGAAAGGTACACTAAAAGGAAACTCCAGGAAGAAGCAGGTTTCTGAAAGAATGAGGTCATCAGAGAGGTGGTGTTGAGAGGCAACCCTTTGACCTGCAAAGAAGACACAAACTGAAACTTGGCTTGCTTTCACACAATAAGTGTGATTCATCACTTAGACAGAATTAAGGACAAAAATCATGGTCATCTCAATTGATGCAGAAAAGGCCTTCAATAAAATCCAGTACCCATTTATGCTCAAAACTCTAGAAAATAGGGATAAAAGGAACTTAAAGGCCGTATATGCTAAACCCTCAGCTAGTATAATACTAAATGGAGAAAAACTGAAAGCATTTCCACTAAACTTGGAATAAGCCAAGGCTGCCCGCTCTCACCACTTTTAATAAATATTGTCCTCAAGACTCTAGCTGGAGCAATCAGGCAAGAGAAGGAAATCAAAGTGATAAGAATAGGAAGAGAAGAAGTCAAACTATCCCTTTTTTTTTCTGACAACATGATCCTATATCTGGAAGATCAAAGAAACTGCCAGAAAACAGCTTGAGCTTATAAGCAGATTTAGCAGGCTACAAAATCAACGTCCATAATTCAATAGTTTTCCTATATGCTAACAATAATAGGGGAGAAGAAAAAATCAGGAAATTGGTCCCATTGATAATATCCTCAAAAAGAATGAAATACTTGGGAATTAATCTAACAAGTGAAGTAAAAGGCCTCTACAATGAAAATTATCAAACATTGAGGAAAGAAATTGAAGAAGACTTGAGAAGATGGAAAGATGTTCCATGCTCTTGGTTAGGCACAAGCAGTATAATTAAAATGGTCATTCTGCCAAAAGCACTATATAGATTGAATGCAATCCCCATCAAGATACCAATGCCACTCTTTACAGATATAGAAAAAGCAATTCTCATATTCATTTTGAACAAAAAGAAATGTAGAATAGCCAAAACATTACTAAGCAAGAAATATGAAACAGGTGGTTTCACATTGCCAGATCTAAAGTTATATTCTAGAGGTATAGTAACAAAAGCAGCCTGGTACTAGTATCAAAGTTAGAATGAAGACCAAGGGAATAGAATAGAAGCCTCTGAGAAAAACCCACAAACATTTAAATTTTTGATCTTTGACAAACAGGGTAAAAAAAAAACATGGAGGAAAGACAGTTTATTCAACAAATGGGGCTGGACAAACTGGACAGCCATGTACTGGAAGCTGAAATTTGATGCTTATCTCTTACCTTGCACAAAAGTCAAATCAAAATGGATCAAGGAACTAAGAATTAAACCAACTACCATACAGCTGCTAAAAGAAAAATTAGGACCAACACTACAACATTTGGGAGTAGGCAAAGACTTTCTCAACCAGATTCACAAAGTGAAAGAATTCAAATGAGTGGGACACCATTAAACTAAAAAGCTTTTGCTCGGTCAAGAAATTGGTCAAACTTATCAAGAGACAACCTATAGAATGGGAGATAATCATGGCCTGTGGTTCCTCTGATATGAGACTAATATCTAAAATTTACAAATAACTCAATTTAATATTAAAATCACAAATAATCTAATCAATAAATGGGCCAGAGAGCTCAATAGAAACTTGTCAATAGAGGAAATCGAGCAAGCCAATGAATATATAAGAAATTGTTCCAAATCATTAGTAATCAGAGAAATGGAAATCAATACTACATTAAGATTTTACCTCACTCCAGTCAGATTGGCAAAGGTGAAGAATTTAACCAATAACAAATGCTGGGGGGGGGGTTGTGGGGAGATAGAAATATGAGCACTCTGTTGTTGGAACTGCAGACTGTAGCTGCTGTAAAAAGCAGTGTGGAGACTCCTGAAAAAATTAGGATTGGATTCACCCTATGATTCCACTTATCCCTCTTCTGGTCATTTCCCTAGAGGAGTTAGAATCAGCACATTACAGAGACACAGCAAATCTATGTTCCTAGCAGCTCAATTTACAATAGCTAACTTATGGAACCAACTCTGAAGCCCCACACGATGGAGTTCTACTCAGCTGTTAGAAACAATGATATTCCAGCCTTTGAATGTAAATGGATGACAGAGGAAGAAATGCTGAGTGAAATTAGCCAAACCCAGAGGCTCAATGTCAAATGTTTTACCTCATTTGTTGAGGCTAAAGCATAACCCAGGTTTGGATGAATTGTTGTGAAACTCATGTATTAGATCCAGCTAAGGTGCAGCAACACAAGGTGGGCACAATAGACAGGTGGGAGTGGTGAGGGGAGAAGCTGGAGGGAGGGAGAGAGAGGCAGAATAGGGAGACAATCAACAATGTAACATACTCTGTACCCCTCATCATCCCTGGGAAGCCAAATAATATTTATGCAATCATTTAATTCTTGAAAATTCACAGAATCAGTCTCTCTTTCTCTCTCTCTCTCTCGCTCTCTCTCTCTCTCTCACACACACACACATATGGACTTTTGTAGCTATTACAGGGAGAAATATGGAAGAATCAAGAGCCTGGGTTATGAGTGATGTGGGGCTGACTCTGGATTTGGATGAAATGCATATTGTTATTTTACAAGCATTTATGGTTGTACAACAACTGTACTTAATAAAAAAAACCTGAAAAAAACTATGTGAGGGCTATAAATCCATATCTATGGATAGAATCTTGCTAGATATTTCTGTCATTGCTTGAGGAGTGTTTCTTGTGACAGGCACTGGGCTAGGAATAATATCCAAGATGAGTGAGGCAGTATTCCTGTCCCAAAGGGACTCATAGTAGAGCAATGAAACCTGAAAACCCCCTATCTGTCACAGGAAGAGTAAAAGTAAGATATGCTGTAAAGAGTGAGACCATGAAATACTTTGGGTGCCCCAATAGGAAGATTATTTTTATGAAGATATTTTTCTTTATTCCATATTAACATGAAATATTGATTCTACCTTAAATAAATAATTGAACTTCAAAATACCAGGGAAACCTATTTATTCTGCTGTTCATGGGGTCTGTGGTATGTGACTGGCTTAAAGGTAAGACCATTTCAATAATGAAGTCTTTTAGTACTTCACTAAATAAATCCCCTTGAGGAAAGGAATTATACTTTACTGACTTCCACTTTGGAGTGTTACAGTGAAGTTCCTGTGTAATAGTGCAATAGGATTTTAAAGGATTGCTTTTTCTAGGCAGGATGATTAATGAGAAGAGTAATCCCTTAAGATGCATTCACACACTTAGCAGCCCAAACCTTCCAGAAATCCCCAAATATGGATCTTGGAAGGTAGTGGCGAAGCTTACCTACTAGGTAGGTAGTGGCCCAAATCAGGAGATAAGGCAGTCCCCGAAAGTTGCGTTTTGCTTGGGGGCAGGCCCATCTGGAGCAGATGGGAGGGGAAAAGCAAGGCAGGGTCTGGTGAGTATGACCTTATGGTATCCCTGGTACCGGGCCGTTCACATGTGTGCACTTCCCCTCCAGCAAGCCATGGCATCTTGGAGCAGAGTTTGTTCACATTTAAGTGTCTATCAGATGGCTGATATGGAGAGGTATATCAATGTCACTTGAATGGACAAATCAGTGATAAATAAAAATGTAGGCAGGAGTATGGCATCAGGGAGATTCATCAGGAGGTAGTTGTCCTAGCAGGTAGGGAGAGTGAGAAAACAGGCAGTTAGAAGCTGGCAATCATGCAGAGAGCCAGATCTGTGGACAGGAGGGTGAAGTGAAGAGCAGGACCTTACTTTAGGGCTGCGAGGTAGATTGTTAAGATGGGAGCTTCAGCAGGAAGACACACAATGAGGATTAAGTCAGTAGGATGGAGGGCAGATCACAGCTACAGGGCAGAAGAGAGTAAGAGGTAAGAACAAACGCTCTGGCATCAAGCCATTCCAGTTCAAATCTTGCTTCTGTCCTTTTCTAGCTGGGCAACTAAGTAGTAGACTTGGTTTCTTTGTGCCTAAATATTCAATGGGGGAATTGTTGTTATGAAGATCAAATGAGATTTTGCACGTGAAGCATTTTGTAAAGAGACTGCTAGAATTATTAGTGACAATAGTTTGATTAATAATAGGAGGCTGGTGCTGAGTCTTCTGAGCAGGGACCAGGAACTAAGAAGTTAATCTTTGGCATTTTGCAAAACATATATACCCTTACCTCCACTCCCAAAGAATATGTTTTAGGGAAAGAGATGCATATTACATTTCAAAAGATTTCTGGGAAATTCTAATATTTCCCTTACTGAGTCCTTCCTCTCAGTCCACTTGCATTTTTATGTCATTAAATCATCCAAACAAAACCAGCATAGGTCTCACTGTCTCATTAGGGGATGTGCCTAGAGGTGAAGGTAAGGTTGCCCCAGATTGTGGGGACTATAAGGACATCAGGGAAGGCTGGGCTGATGTGTCCATAGGACCCACATTACTTTAATGGACCTGTGAAAATGTTTTAATTTTTTAAAATTGGAAGGAAAAAACCTTTTAGACAAAAAATAATGTTTTAATATGCAATTTTAATATACTCATCTTTGTACCAACACAGTCATAAAATACACACTTATTTTTTTGTAAAGTAGGAGACTCACAAAGGGTAAACAAGGGTGCATTAAAGTCACCCATGGAATTTTTAGTGGCACTCTAGGGATCAGGATGTACAGTACACTAGCATAAACTTTAAAAAAAATTTTTTTTAATTTTTGAACAACCATACAAGTTTTTAACAAACTAATATAAAATGTGTATAGATTCTGGATATTACAATTACCCCCAGGAGTGCCCCCCCATTTACCCACCATTATCCTTCCCTTCCCCTTCCCATAATATCACTAAAACAGGATTATGTTGTATAGCATTATATCTTATCTGGATTTAACACATGATAATAGACCAACTTTCTCACTGGCCAGGGTCTAGTCCCAACCTCCACAGATGAGTGGAGACAATTGACCCTTAGTTCTCTGGGTTAAGCTGATTTTACTCAGCATAATTTCTTCCATAGCCATCCATTTACCTTCAAAGGCTGCAATATCATTGTTTCTAATTGCTGTGTAGAATTCCATGGTATATATGTATCACAGTTTTTGGATCCATTCATCCAGTGAGGGACATCTGGGTTGTTTCCATAGTCTAGCAATAGTAAATTGAGCTGCTATGAACATAGGTATTGCTGTGTCACTATAATGTGCTGATTCTAAATCCCCTGGAAAGATTCCCAGGAGTGGAATAGCAGGGTCGTATGGTGGGCTCATCCCTAGTTTTTTGAGGATTCTCCACACTAGCGTACACTTTCTGAAGTTTAAAGTACATGAGAAGCATTTAGAAAGTTTATCAAAATGAAGGTTCCTTGGCTCCACCTCAGAAAGACATAGTCAATGTGTAGTGGCCTAGAAATTAGCATTTTAACGGAAGTTCACCTCTTTCTGAAGCAGCTTGCAGGAACCTTGAGAAATCTGGATCCAATTCGGAAGCTTTGTCCACCTGGCAGTGTGATGGAGGTGCTGGGAACATGGGAGTGTACTGGACAAACCAGCAAACCATCGCAGCATCAGGACAGCCTGAACTGTGATCAGTTCAGCAAACGACTGATTTTGCAGCACAAATAACTGACCAAAATTTTTTCTCATCATCTACATGTCAATATATCACTTGAATATCTTAGTACTATAAAGAATATTTAATGCCGTTTTTCTTCAAACTAATCTGTGAGGTGTTTCTTTACACTTACACTCCAGTTTTTAAAGGTTATTTTACAAAATCCTTACATGAAAGTTCAACATTAAACAAAGGAATTACACGGGTGGCCAGTTTTACTCCACCCTCTATGAATAAGCAGCATTATTAAATTAAACATGATTTCCTTTAATTATAGCAATTGCTTCAAAAGGTGATAACTAAATAAAATTTTATTCTGCAAAATTTATAGAGGAAAAATGATGTTAAAATAACATTAATGTTATAGGACAGATTCAGTGAAAGAGCGAATAGGCAGAAAATTGAGAAATCCCTCACCTTAACAACTGTAACAGCACTCTGTGGGAAGAGGTGCGATTCTTATGTGTATTTCTGACTCTTATGTGAATTTCCTTGCATTGGTGATTCCCTCCAATAACAGCCGATGGTTTTTTAATACTTTTGTTTCATATTCACCATTATTACTGCATGAATGATTCCCTTTATTTTCATGGTTTTGCGGAAGAGTTTCATTTTGAGACTGACTCATTTAGAATTGAAGGCAGTGTCCACAAGTGGGTTCTGAAGCTGGAATCTTGGTCAGCAATTTATCACTCTAACATTTCTACCATCTGCTTTTTGTAGAAAATAGTTTGTAATGACCTCTTCACCACCCTAAAATAAGTTTCATAGGTAATATAATGTACGTATTCATACTGTAAAAAATCAGCATAATGGCTCATCCATGATACAGTGAAAATTAAAAAGTTAAGCAATACATAATAAATATTTATTTCAAAATGCAAATGCGTGGTCAGGGCTGTTTTAAAAGATGTGATGAAATTGTCAAGCACTTACACATTTAGGAAGAATCACATTGAATACAAAATCTTCCTGGTGAGTTCTACTGATAACAGAAATACTAAAGTGGTATTAAGTTAATTCATATGATATTTCTGAAATAATGAAGGGCTTCTGGTAAAGTTCCATATAAAGCAAAACACATTCTTCTCCTGCTTTCTCTGCTATCTATGCTCCTGGAAATTCAGTTTGTATATAAAAAATGTTACACATAAATAGCTGCGTTTCTATGTAAAACAAAATTAGGTTCTAGGCTCAGGGGGTGGATTCTTGAGCGTGGAAGAGAAGAGCTAAAGGAGAGGGCAGGAAACTAACACTGGATGCCAGGAGGTAGATCATAAATTTACATCTTAGATGTAATTTTGCCTTCAGAAACTATATTTAAAAATATAACTTGATTACCAGTCCAGCATAATTTTTGTCACCCTTACATCATACATCTACCCTGCTTTCCTTATTCTGTGTTACCTTCTTGTTACCTAAAACCTTTATCTTGTGTTTGCTGGGCTACAGTGATTTGATAGTTAAATATTCATCCATTGGTTCAATTCTCACAAATACCCTTCCACAGAGAAATTCTGTGTTCTCTGTTTCACAAGTGAAGAAGCTGAGTTTTGAAGAGATTAAGTGACTTGTCCATTATCATGTGACTTGTAAGTGCTAGAGTCAAGATTCAAAGCTATTTGTTGAAATTCAGAATGATGCTCTTTCTGTACATTCACTGCTATGTAACCCACATCTGGCTGTAAAGATACTTCTTGGACAAATGCCCTCTATGCCAGTCTTGAAAAGACCTCCATTTCTGGCACTTATACCTGGGATGAGCACATAATGGTCCCAGGACAGGTGACCCAGGACCACAGGCTCCAATTGTTCCAAGGGAGACGAGAAAATTTTCAACTTGCATTGCACACCTTTCCTGCTGGGTTTATCCAGTCTTATTTAAGCAGCCCCACAGCCTCTATAAAGATTTTTCTCCACAGTGTGCTCCTGTAAATAAGAAGTTTATCAAATAAAACCTTCCACAAAGAGTGTGAAGACATGCCATATTGATGACCCCTCACTGAGTGCTCGTTTCTTCCAGGGATCCTGGTGAGGCAAATTCACTGCCCATTCAGGGACTGCTTTTGTGGTTAAAGAGTTTTTAGGTGAATTTGGGTTTGCAATTCATTTGAACAATCTTAGTCTTCCAATTTCATCCTAAGGAATAACTTCTTGGAATTCAATAATGTATTGCAGAACATGATAAACAACCCATTTCCCTGGGTTTTTCTGTAATTATCTTTGAGAGATAAATCTCACATGTATAAGAAGGCAAGGTTACAGGGTGAACTGGATGGTATTTATTTGCCCTGGCATTTTGGGGAGTAATAACTATAAAATTCATTTATTGAGCACCTGAACAGTGTCAGGTACTACAAGGATAATAAAGTGGCCCTATTTATAAGTTGTGTGTCTGTATCCCTGGCCCTAGCTGGCTGGTCAAGGGATGGGCACTTGACCAATTTAATTTATTTCAGAATTTGGAATTACAACTGTGAATCCATAATCAGTGACTATTTATTCTTAAACTTGGAAGATATTTTACAGGGCCTGAGGGAAGGGGCATCTTCTTCCAACAAGGGGATGCACACAGAGAAGGGTGAAGCCTAGGATGAGAAAGAGGCAGAAGTCGGAGCCTGTGCAACTACAGAGACAGAAGGTGATTGCTTGGAGCACTACCTTGACTCTTGAAAGCACTTTAGTAGTTGGTTTTCATCCTATGAAAGGCTCATATGCATGTAAGACTCTGAGAGTTAAGAGAAACCTCTGATCTTCAAAATAAATTCCCCTTTCTTAGAGCATGTCTGTGTAATTTTAATTATGTGCAAGCAAAGAATTCCTGATGAAAACAACCAGATTTTTTATATGCTTTATCTTGTTTAAGCCTTACAGCAACTCTTGGAGGTAGGTGCTATTATTGTTATAGATGAGAAAATGGAGATTAAGATTAAAATTTCCACGAAATCATATAATTAGCAAATGACAGAGCCAAGAAATTAAATAATAAAAATCCTTGCTGTATCTTTATTCTTGGTAACATAATCCATTATGCTTATTTTATATTTTATAATTTCCAAAATATATGTTGAATTGTTTAATTCTCACATTGACCAAAGGAAAAAAATATTTTATAGACAGGGATGTTCAGGTACAGGTAGACTAAGCAGATGAATCTGGATAACTGCATGGGTAGATAGATGGATATATTTTCCCCCAATAAACTCATTCCTTTGCAGAATTATACTGTGCAGAATTATACTTTCAACATTATTGGAAGAAGAATTTAGTTGATGGACTACTAACAGGAGACTTAAGATGTTACCATGGAATAGTCTAGTATTTACTATTTTCTTGTCCAAAAAATTCAACAAAATTAAAACAAATGAAATTATATTAAATATTTAATGCATATAAAGAAATGTATAAACAAGGTCTGTGGTTTCCTGTTATATTGATTAGCTCCAGCTACCATAACAACCTACTATGGACTAAGCAGCTTAAACCACAGAAATGAATTTCCCAGTATCAAGGTACCATCTTATTTAGTTTCTGCTGTGGGTTCTCTTCATGGCCTGCAGGTGGCCCCCATAATGATATTTACTTACATAATACACAGGGTGAGCTTCCTGGTGTTTCTTCCATTATTAGGGCATTAATCCCATTAAAGCAGGTCCTACCCTCGTAAATTCATCTAACCTTAATAGTCTCCTAAAGGCTCCCTCTCCAAATACTATCACTTTGGGGTTTAGAGCTTCAACATGTGAATTTGTCGGGGTGTGGGCACAAACATTCAGACTGTAACACTTGTTCACAAGGAAGAGAGTGTGATTGTTATTTCTAACAGGGTGTTAGGGTTGGGGCACAGACTGGCAGGTTTCCTATTACCTCTCTTTTCTGAAGGCAGAGTATTTTTTTCATGGCATACACTTCCCCTTCAAAGGCTCTGGCTGTGTGTGAGTGTGCGTGAGTGCATGTGTGTGTGTGTGTGCGTGCACATGCATGCATGCTCATGTGTGTTGAGTTCAAAACAAGCCAATGGTAGTCTCCAGTTTCCTGCATGGCCCACCATTAATACCAAATTGCTAAATATTTGGTCAGGGCATTTAATTGTTAACCATCTGAATTATTCCAACCCTTTTTGTTGTCACTTTTTACCCTTGGGGTTTTTCCTAGTTCCTTTTGTTTTTTTTTTTTAAACTCAGGAGTATTTTTAACTTCATGTGTTGTCACTGATTGAACATCCACTTTTTTCGGAGTGGTCTATTTTTTTTCAGTGTATAATTCCTCCTCTTTTAAAATATTATTGTTATAAAATTCACATGAAGTATGTACCATTGTATCCTTTTTAAAGTGTGCAGTTTACTGCCATTAAGTACATTTACCCACCACCAGTTCACACCATCTCTAGAACTCTCTTCATCTTATGAAACTGAAACTCTAGACTCTCTTAACCCATGGTAACTCTCATTCATGTTTCTCTCTGGCCCTTGACAACCACCATTCTACTTTCTGTCTCTGGTTCTATTCTAACTACCTCACATAAGTGCAATCACATAGTATTTGTCTCTTGTTGACTTATTTCAATTAGTATAATTTCCTCAAGGTTCACAAATGTAGCCTATGCCAAAATTTCCTTCCTTTTTAAGGCTGAATGATAAGGAAAGCATTACCTCTGCCGTTTTACTATCTGTTTTCTATATGCCTTATAACATTTTAAAAAGCTCCTCATTTCTTGTATTACTATCTATATCTGTTTAGTTTTTTTCTAGGAAAGCATTTAGGTACCTATATTGTTGTCTTTTGTGTGTATTCTGTAGTGTCTTTGGTGGCTACTGTGAGGTAATATTTAACATTCTGAAGTTATAGCAGTCTAATTTGAAGTTATAATAGTTTAACTTCACCAATAATCACAAAATGTACACTTTTACATCTCTATCTTCACACTTTTCTGTTGCTGATGTCCCCAAATTACATATTTATAAAATGTATGACAAAATTAATAATTTTGAATGATGTATTAATCTCTTAAATTATGAAGAAAACAAAATATGGAGCTACAATAATACTAGCCCTTAAACTAATAACAGCTTTCTAAACTTTTGATATTTTAATTTTAAAAATTATCTAATATTGCTTTCTAAAAAACATATTAGTTTCAAACCCTTGCTATAATAATATTAGAGTTTATAATTGCCTGTGTATTTAACTTTTTTTTTTAAAGAGAGGGAAAGAAGGAGAAAGAGAGAATCAATTTTATTTATTTTTTCATCTGGCCTTTGTTTCTCCAACACTCAGTTGTATATGTGGTGCTGGGATTTGAACCCAGGTCCTCACGCATGCCAGACAAGCAATCCAATTGCTGAGTTACTGCTCCAGTCCCCCATGTATTTAAATTTACTGAGGTCTTTATTTCCTTATATCACTTCAAGTTATTATCATGTCCTTTAATTTCAATTTGCAGTTCTTCCTTTAGCATTTCTTACAGGGCAGGGATAGTGATAATGAAATATCTCCACTTTTATTTAGCTGAGAATATCTTAATTTCTTCCTCACTTTTGAAGGACAGTTTTGATGGATATAGAATTTCTTTTTAATAGTGCAATGTAGTCTTACATAGTTAAGGGATTCATTGTTACACAATCATACCTGCACATATAATGACAATGTAACCTGAACTCAGACCTTACCCAGGATCCCTTCCCGCCACTCCCTGGTCTTATACCTCCACTGCATTCCCCCCTTTACAGGTATTAATGTACATATACATATAGAATAAAATCTTTTTTTGCATTTTATAGTTTTAAATGTCTGTATGAGTATTCTTTAGCTTCTCAGGGGAGTAAAATAGGCCATGTAGTATTTATTTTGTCTCTTTCCCCTCACCATCCTTCTCTCTCCCTTCCTTCCCCTGGCCCCTCCGTCCTTTCTAACTAGACCTACACCAGATTATTGTGCTATTCTGAGTTTGGTGAGTCTGTTATATAAACTTGATATACAATCTGGGTATAGAATTCTTGGTTAACAGGTCTCTCCCAATTCATTCCAACACACATACAATTTGAATATGTAATCCCACTCTGACTCTAGCTCCAAAATTTCTGATGTGGCATCTGCTGATAATCTTATTGATGGTGTATAAACATCACTTTTCTCTTGATGCTTTCAGGATTCTTTGTGTTTGTCTTTCAACAGTTTGATTATAATGTCTCAATGTGCTCTCTCTGAGTTTATCCGACTTGGAATTTGTTGAGCTTCTTGAATATTTGTATTCACAAGTTTCATCAAATTTGTGGAGTTTTTTTTTTTCTTTGCCATTGTATATTCAAATATCTCCCTGGTCTTGTCTTCTCCTGGAATTTTCATAAGGCATACGTTAATCCATTTGATGGGGTCCCCTAGGTCTCTCTTCTTCAGTTATTTTTCTTTATGTTCCTCAGCCTCAATAGATTCTATATAAAGTTTGCTGCTTCTTCCTTCTGCCTTCTGTCTACTCAAATCTGCCTTTTAATCACTGTAGTGAATTTTTCATTTCAGTTTTTGTAATCTACTGGCCCAGATTTTCTTTCACTTTATTTTCTGCATTTTTTATCCCTGTATTGATATTTATATGTTGTCCTTATATCATTAAAAATTGTTTCCTCCCATGTATTCTTTAAATTCATTGAGCGTGCTTAAGGTTGTTGATTTAAAGCACTTATCTAGTAGTCCTGCCACAATTATTTCTTAGGGATAGTTTCTATTTATTTGGTTTTTCCTTTGAAAGAACCATACATCCATTTCTTTGTATACCTGAGACTTTGTTGAAAGCTGAGCATTTATATCTAATGATGTGGTAACTCTGAAAGTCATATTGTCACCTTTTCAGAGCTTGGCAGCTTTGTTGTTTTTATTGCTGTAAGTTGTCTCTGCTGAGGACCAGTCTGAGGTATAAACCTAAGATCTGCTCACATCCTTTCTGATCCTTTACCTTTCCCATGGCTTGCATGGTGTTTGATTTCCTCCCTATATGTGGTTGTTGTTAAATATCCTTGTCTTTAATATTTGGCTCCCAAAAGAGGAAAAGAGAAATGTGAAAGAAAAAAAATGGGTACCTGTACTTCAAACTCCTGAATTTCATTTAAACTAGATGGGTAGGGGCCTAAAACAATGGCAGGAGGTACAATGATGGTCACCCACCACTTTTCCTGCACCTCTGTGAAGCAACACTCAGCAAGCAATCGACAGCTCCCCAATATTTGGAGGACAGAATCTTTTTGGTTGCCCTGGGTTGTGAGAGTTGTGTGCTAACTGCTCTAGAACTGAACCATGTCTGCCTGCCACAGGACAGGAGGTTTTGACAAAGGTAAGTGCTACTGTGTTCAGAACGGAAATTGACCAAAATTAGCTACAATTGACTGTTTTTCAGGACCTCCCTCTGGATATTTCAAACCTTCAGAAGACTCCAAGTTCCAAAATAGTTACATCAGGCAGATTTTAGTTGTCTAGGCCAGGAGACAGATTCCTGGTGCTTCCTGTTCTGCCATTTTTCCAAAACCCTATAGCTGGTTCCTCTTACTCAAAACAATAGTCCCATAATACTCTTTACTTTTCTTTTAACTCTTATTTGTAGTTAATATGTGAATGAAACCTGATTGTGCCTTCTGAGTCAGAAGATCACAGTTGGGAAGTTAGTTAAAAAGAAGCTGCAGTTGAAGAGCTGCAGGCCAAGGACACTGAGGCCCAGGAGCTCTAACAGACTAAGACCCTTATTGCATTCATCTTGGTCCTTAGCAGATGTATGAAGTAGCTGCTGTTTCAATACCTGCTTGAAACCAGTTGTAGTCTCTCCCCACTCCCCTCCAGAAGTTGCTATAGAGATCTCTGAGTTAGGTCTAGCCACTTGTTGGTTGGTTTTCCTTTCTTATGTACAGAGTTGCAGTTATTAATCTACTCACCTAAACCTTGGTGACAATTGCATCTAAAAAAATAAAGTTACAAATCTCAGAAAGGGCCTAGGGGTGTTTTTGCGTAACATATCCTGGAACCCTCAAAATATTCAGGCCTAATTGAAATCAAGCAACTGGCCTAAAATAAATGTACTCTTTTCCAATTTCCCATTCATGTCAAAATTCTTTTTTAAAAATGGAAATGTGAATTTATGACAGTCATAAAGGACTTACTGTGTTCTCCCAGTTTTCTCAGTGGGGTCAAGTAGAAAGAGGGTGAAACTGCAAGAATATGAAAACAAGAAGGAAGCTCAGCAGGCTACTCTCGATTTTCCCACCAAAGAAGTTTTCTGAAAACAATGAAACAATTTTTAGAAGGCTGTTTTACAAGGCTAAGTCATTCTTCTTCTTTTTTGAAACATACCTTGTTATTTGGTGAGATTTTCCATTACCATTTTCTACTTCATGAAAAATAAACCAATTGTACCTCTTGTCTGCTCAATTCCCTTGGAAGTACAATTCTGGGATCCAATAACAGTCCAGCCAACTCTGGGAAAACCTTATGAGGTAGAAATTGAGTTCAGTGGCTAACAAGAATAAGAGGCAATTAATTAGAAATATAGCATACATTTTGTAATTTTACTAAGGAAAGAGTCACTATCCAGAAGACTGGCTGAATTACAGATAGTAAGAAAACTTTATAAAGGATTGAATCAAGTGATTTAGAGTATATGATTTTAAGTCCTAGATTGGTGGAAGCAATTTTCACTATCCTTTATTTATTAAACTCAAGTCTATTTGAAAAGGGGATATGGTGATGGATGCAGATTTGCTTTTGCTGCCAATTTCAGACATAAAATCTTTTTAGTACCTGGTAAAGGTGATAATAAAAATAATTCTATCTACTGGAAAACATGAGTATGTTTTCATGCGCCCCACATAATTGCCTGTGGGGGTGTGTGTTTGAATACATATACATAGGTATTATGATATACTCTCTGTCACAGGGTCATTGTGTAGTGTCTGCTATTGCATACAAATCTTCTGTCTTGAAGAAGATAATGGTGAATTGCTCATTCTCTGCTTACATTGCAGCACTCTGTGATTATGTGCTGCGAGTGATGTACAGTGCACCTATCTTTATAGCAATGATGCGACAGCCAAAGAAAATGGTCAAAATAAAGATTTCAGTGCAGTGTACATAGCCCATCTGCACAGAGAAACCATACAATCTGGAGCTATTCCTGTTCATAAATGTAACCCAGAAATATTCCTATTATAGATCCCTCTGCTTATCTCTGCACTCACCTAACTGGTTATTACTCCTGTTCTGCTGAATCCTAAGTCCACCTCTCTTCTGCAACATTCTTGCTCAGTTTATCCTGATTAGGAGCCCTCTTCCCAGGGATGTTCACTATTAAAAGTGGCTAACACTACAGGCACAACAACAACAAAGTTTTCAAAAACTTCTTCAGAACAATCTGAGAATGTGAATTTCATGGGTGATCCCTTTCTCATGGGATTGTCCTGAACTTCCAGTCTTTTTGTAGTTTGGTGAATAAAGTAATATCTCAAGTGTCAATGCCTTTGCACATGATGTTACTCTGCCAAGAATGTTCTCTCACCATTAGAAAACTCCTATTCATTCTTTCACATCTATTCTTCATCATCTCCCATGTAAACTTTCCATGTTTCCTTCTATCAATAAATTCTGTGCCTTAATCATCTTTTTATTGGAAACTTTTTTTTGGAATTTAAATCACTATTAATGTATTGCTAGCAATTGTTAACTACTAGCTGGTCTTATGTATTATCTATGAGCTACATGGTGACAGGAACTGCCTGTTATCCACCCTGGAACCCCTTCTCTGTGACAGGATAGGTTTGGCAATTCATATAGGTTTATGAATACAGTTGAATTCCATTACAATAGATTTGTCTGTGCATCTTTGTATAATCTGATATATTTTGCTGGTTATGGAAAGAGCTTCTCAAGTCTTTAGACCTCCTCTCTATTAATTTAAACCTCAGTCCATAACACAAATTGAAGGCAGCCCACAGTAAAGGATATGCTCTTGCTTTCAACTTTCTCCAGTCTCCCAAGGAAGTGGCTCATTAATTTCATTACCATAAATTGTGAAGTAGGTGGGTGGGCATTATTTGTGGCTGTGGATAGCAGTTAGAGGCCATTCCCATTAATTAGGTTGCCCACAACTCAAGTCCATGGCTTTCCAGAGGCACTTTTGCCTAGGAAGGGCCTTGGACCGTGGATTCCAAAAACAATCCAAAGTCTAGATTACCTTCAAGTATAGTGAAATCTTCCTTTACTTGAAGAATGACAATTAAATGGATTTATGTTCTTCCTTTTTCACTTGAACCAACTGCTTAAAATGTACTGTGGTTAAGCTGCTGGTTGGTCAGACTCTTAAGACTTATGAGCTCCCAAGACTTATGAGCATCATTGTGAGTTGCTGATACTGACTTGTAAATAGCAAATGATTTCTTACCAAGTAATTGGAATCCCCCACAGTTGGCATTCTTTTCAGATTCACAGCCTGTCAGATCCCTGGCCCTAGGCACTCAGTGTTTTGTTCTACTTTGAAAGATGGTGTGGACAGATAATATTCTGCATTAGAAAGATTCCAGTGAAAATAACAAGAAGCAGGAAACTGATTGTAATAATTCACCATTTTTTCTCTCCTAAAGCATGTCACATTTTCATTTGTTTAGTTTTTTGGGTGGATTTTCAAAGGCCTTTTTAAAATTTCAAGATAGATCTGTAAAGATGATAAGGTTAAGAAGGTAGAGACTTTCTTAAATACATTGGAATTTTATTCATAATTTTTTTTTTCATTTAACAAAGAGCCTGAGACATAAAGACAAATAATGAATAGTACTCTCAACTAGTTCCAAGTCTGGTGAGGAAAGGGAAAATTAAAGGAAAATCAGTGATGAGGTTCAAGGAAGGATTAAAGAATGCTTGATGCATACACAAAGGGTATCTTCCTATTTGAGGAGTGAGAATAAGTGATCAGGAAGACTTCCTAGAGCCCTGAGTCACCCACTCTGTCTTCTAATCTCAACACACACCACAGGCGGTGGATCAGGGGGACCTGATCCCAGTTCTAGGCAGAAGGAATAGTATGGGTACAGGGAGGCCTAGGGAGAAATATGACTCTCTTGTCTTGGGAGCATAGAGCCCAGGAGTGATGGGTTGATTCATGCTGCAAAATCAGCAGATTCTAAGAGTTCTGGAAGATAATCTGGGAATAAAAGATCAGACAGTACCAAGAGCCACTGAAGTGAGAGATTGGTGAAGAAGACTCTTGAGCCCAGATAATGATTTGGAGAAAAGGGATCAGGAATCCAGGTTGATTTGTGATCACAAGAGGGTCACATTTCAATGTGAGATCTGAGTCATAGCACATCAGCTGCAAGAATGAGACTTCAGTCTAAGGACTCGAGTCTTCTTAGGCCTTTTTGGATTCCAAGGTGTGATCCAATTTAATACACATGTACCAAGAGAGGGGGAAGTGTGATGAAGACAGCTATGATGTCTCCTGTTGCTATGAGAATGTGCTGATCTCAGGGCCAGTGGTGGAGTGTGTGTGTTGGGGGGAAGTAGAAGTGCAAGTAAGGTAATAAAGGTAGCAACAAGAATGGAGACTAATTCCAGACTCTAATAATACTATCAGTGTTTCTCTCTTAAGGTCACAGAAATTTTGGTATTGAACTTTGTTATTCTCTGCTAAATTAGCCACCTGCTTGAAATAATAAAATTATGGAGCAGTATTAAAAAAATATTGTTCAGGGTAGGCATGCCTCTGAGAGGAAACTGCCTTTATGATATTTTGGGAAGCCAGAAATAGACTGATTGATGTGATTTTTTTTTCTTTTTAAAGTTGGTGGTAGTAATGGCTGCCTTATAAACTAGTAGGAATTAATAAAAACATATCAATGAAGTAAACTCCCCAGATTTCATAAAATTAACCTTTTGATCTGATCTGGGTGAAGTAGCAATTGGAACGAATTCATAAAGACTGACATTATGTTCTTACTTTTTTTCTTTTTTTGTGGTTCTAGAGACAGAACCCAGGGTCTTGCACATTGTAGGCAGGCACTACTCTTCTCCTAAGCTACACTCCCAGTCCCTGGATTATTTACAATGAAGAATTACCTGTTATCATGTGTTCTAAGCCAGATGGAGGCTTGTGCCATGCCAGCTATATTTTAGCAACTTTTCAAAGAAATTGCTACCATAGAGAGTTCACATCAACTCCAAATTGCCATGACAGCCTGTCCATCCCTATCAGACCCCAAGGTGGGAACAATAACATGTAACCATGTAAATACATAACCGGTACTGAATATTTCTCTACCATGACATGGTTATTCTATGAAGGAGAAATGAACTTAGTGTCTGAGGCATCCTAACCAAATACACCGTGCTATGCAATACTAATTCTAAAATCATTTTTAATGTGCCTTCCATTCCTATCTAAGATCTCAAAGTAGGTTATATAAAAAGTATTTGTAAGGAGCTGGAGTGGTGGCTCGGTGGTTACAGCACTTACGTGGCATGCACGAGGAAGTGGGTTTGAACCCCAGCACCACATACACAATGAAGTGTCCGAGCAACGAAGCCACATGAATAAATAGAATTTATTCTCTCTCTCTTTATTTCTCTCTTTCTCTCACTCTCTTTAAAAAAAAAAAGTATGTGTGAAAGCTCTGTATCAGAATTTAGGTAGAACATTAATTTAGTCAAACCCAATCCTTGCCCACAAGTAGCTTATGTTCTTGCTAGATAGATAAACAGGAAACCTCATGGTAGTTAAACATGTTTTATTCATTATATATATTTTGCTTCTACTGTGTATCAGCAAATGTGAAGAAAAAGTAAAGGCTCAAAATAAATACTAGGAGAATAAATTAACTTCTTACAAATTGCACAGAGGTCACAACCTGGAAGACCAGAGCAACTTGTATGTGCCTAGCATCTTGCATTTATTTTAATTGAATGGAAATACCTTTAGGGTAGATAGGTTCTCTCTGGTCTGTGCTACCTGCCTGACTTCTGGAGGCATTTGAGTTGCATCTTCAGGTAAACACCTAATTCCTAGGAGAAAAAGGACCCTGAGATGAGAGAAATGGAGAATCTTAAGACAAACATGGAAAACATGAGCCCAAGGGTGGATAAAATTTGGGTAGATAGAGAGTATAAGAATGAATTGGACAATGAATCACCTGTTGAATTTCAAATCAATTGAAATGTAGACACAGGGCCAAGTAGGGCCCAATGTGAACATCATCTTTTTTTTTTTGTATGTATGTGTTAATCAGCATCAGTCAGACTACCCAAGGTTGATGAACAAACATCTCTAGAGTCTTAGTGTGTTAACACAACAAGAATATTTCTCACTTCCACTACAAGTACAGTACAGTCCATTAGGGGTATTCTTTTCACTATAACAATGCAGGGACCCAGGCAGTTTCATCTTGGCATGTGTTTCCATGGTTACTACAGCCATGGGGCAGGGGAGGCAGCTGTGAAACTCACCAACATTTTTTACAAATTTTTGTTGGTGCATTAAAGGTGTATGTAATGATAGGAGTTATTGTTATATATTCATATTCACATACAGAATATAACAATGGAATTTGGCCAAGCACTCCCTGCTTTCTCCTCTTGTCCCATGGTCACTTTCTTCTGCTCCCTCTTGTACTCTCCTTTCCCCTCCCACTTGTCTTTCCTGTACTAGGCTTCCTTTAGATCTTCTATTCATTTATTTTTGAATTTTTTAAAAATGTAGTCTTAACTTTCCTTCTCCCTTTCCTTTATTTAACTCTAACTTCTACAAATGGGAGAAAAGCATAAGATTTCTGAGTTTCTGAGTTTGGCTACTTTAACTTAGCATGATATTCTCCATTTCCATCTGTTTGCCAGCAAATGCCATAATTTCATTCTTTCTAATAGCTGAGTAGAACTCCATTGTATGTATATACCACAATTTCTTATCCATTCATCTAGTGATGGGCATTTGGGCTGATTCTAAGTTTAGTTATTGTGAATTGTGCTGCTAAAACATTGATGTAGCTGTGTGGCTGTGATATGCTGCTTTTAGGTCCTTCAGGAAGATCCTCAGGAGTAGGATAGCTGAATCGTATGATGGTTCCATCCCTAATTTTTTGAGGAGTCTCCATACTGCTTTCCAGAGTGGTTGAACTAGTCTGCAGTCCCACCAATAAGTGTTCCTTTCTCTCTACAACCTTGCCAGCATTTATTATTATTTGTGGTCTTGATCTTTGCCATTCTAACTGGAGTGAAATGAAATCTTAATGTAGTTTTGATTTGCATTTCTCTTATTGCTAAAGATGTTGAACATTTTTTTCATGTATTTATTGGCCATTTGTATTTCTTCTATTGAAAAATTTCTGTTTAGATTTTTTTGGCCATTTATTGATTGAGTTATTTGTTTTGTTGGTGTTAATTTTTTAAAGTTCTTTGTATATTCTGGATATTAGTCTTCTATCAGAGGGGTAACTGATTGATTTTCTCCCATTCTGTAGGTTCTCTCTTCACAGTCTTAGTCATTTCCTTAGCTGTGCAGAAAACTCACCAACTTTTAAGAATCCTTTTTATATTTCATGGGCCAAAGCAAGTTACATGGTGACAGCAAACCTCAAAGGACTTAGGAAAATACAGTTTTACCCTATTCCCTGAAGGAGGAGAAAACGAATATTTGTGAAAAGCCCTTATGACTAGGTTATCAGGTAAACTGAATTGGAAGATGCTGCTAAAACTCAGGGCCAAAATAGTCCTACTCTATTCCTTCTCCAAGTTTTGACCTGACAAGAACAAAGCTGACATGTTTCCCAGGCAGACATGAGAGGGGAATGGCCCACCTTTCTCCAGAGAAGGGCACATAGAATCAGAGAGGACGAGACACAGCACCACTGTAAGTGGTGTAGAGCTTGTCCATCCTCCAGTTAAATGAATCCATCTTCCCATTAGGTTAGAAGGGTACGAGTCAAAGGAAGGAAAGAGGAAGCCTGCAAGATCCTAAACAATCTGCCAATCTGGCAGTGTTTGGAAAGGTATTATAATCCCACATAAAGGAAATCTGATACCTGGAGAAAAACAAAGAAAGGGCACAGATTATTCCTGTTAGAGCCACAGGCTCAGAAATGCCCTGGAAAAGTGATGTGGGGAGGATATATGGAATGTTTGTCTTTGAACATGGGTATATGGGCTGCAGCAGAGTCATTTTGCAGATCCTCAGGCTCCATGTTCTTACTGTTCTTACTGTTGGTCTTCCTGAGAGCTAACCTTTCCCCTTTATTATTGCTCTTGTCCACTTATTAAAGGCATATCCTTGAGCCATACTGAATTTTGCTATTGTTCTTTTCTCCAAAGCATCAGAAAGGAGGATAACATAATAGTATACAGCTCCCATGGGAGAATCTTGGAAAAGAGAGCATAGCTGAGAAGTATTGAAGAGAGCTGGCAACTGAACTGTGGCCAAAGCGATAAAAAAAGTTTACTTCCTTCATTGTTTGATCAATGGGTCAAACTATTAAAGGATCAATCTATCTTATCTTCCTTAAGTATAAAATTCATAAATGTTTGTCACAAAGACACTTACTTAGCATGGTGGGTTGAATTTTTAAAAATGAAGTCACACTTTTAGTCCGAATGCAAGCCTGCTTTAGCTGATTGACTTGACGATGCGGAAGACCTTGCCCATTTGGTTATTCAGCCAACATTTTCCGTGCATGGAACGAGCACCAAGGTTTTAGTGAAATGTACAATATTTACACCACACACTCAGCATAATGGCCTGAGAATTGCATGCTTTTAAACTATTCAATATATGGCAAACTTTAGATGTAAGTGTAGAAGTCCACGAGAAGATATTAAAAACTGTTTTAAAAGCCTTTTAGGGAGTGTGCTAGAAAAGGAAAAAGAAAGAAAGGAAGAAAGCAAGACAGAAAGAAAAAGACCACTATCCAGTATACATGTATATATATATACATGTATACATATGTATATATATACATACATGTATATATATATAGTGTATACATATATATGTACATATATAGTGACAGGGCTGGCTTGACTGGAAGGTTGAGGCAACAACTCTCCAGGGAAGTAGTTTTAAAAGCAGCATCCAGGGAAGGGAAGAATGTAGAGAAGAGCTCCCAAATGAGACAGTAGGAGGCAAAGGAGTGGAGAAGGCAAAGGCCAAGAGACAAGTATCACAAAATGGTCCTAGGAGCTTCTGCTGGGGCAGGAAGGGCCAGGCTAATGAAGCTGAGCTTCTGGGCCCATTCACTAAAGCTGAGAGCTATCCTTTGGCTGCCAAGTTTGCACCTCAGCCACTTCACTGTTTCTGTGCTGTTACAGAGAGGACTAGCAAAGGTGACAAGTTTCTGCTTTAGGTGAAACCTGTCATCGTGAGCATAAAAATAGCGCAAAGCTAGTGTTCCAAAGCTGTAAGGTCAGGGACATATCAGGGTGAAGAAGCAGCCCTTAAAATAGAACTGTGAGCACCACTTTGGAAATCTAGTGTAGGACACGTGTGGGAGCCAGATGTTTCCGCAGGGCATGTGCTGGCCTCTCCTGTTGTCGCAGAGTTTCTGGAGAGCCCATTCGCTACCTGCTCCTTCAGGAATCGCCCAGAGAGAGCAGTGCCAGGGTCCAGACAGAATTCCAGGGAAGTGGACGTCTGACATCCAGAGGGTTGTCCATACCCAGAAGCGACCGCACAGGGAATGCTTTTATTTTTTGTAATATCTGAGGGCAGAAATATTCATGCAGACTGTTGTAAACAAACAGTGTGGGGTATCCTTGGCAGAGTATGTTTAATTTGTCCTTTTATTTTCACAAAGGAAAAAATAATTGGAACGTGTTAAGAAACATTGAAAGTGACTTCTGTGAAGAAAAACTGTGAAATGAACAGGGACCAAGAATTCGGAAAGGTGTTGAATCCTGATTAGAGCACCCTAAGGGGAAAGGCAGCCTTCGACATGTCCATACTGTGCTGGGTTTCTGAACTGCTCTCTCTTGCCCGCCCACTATCCACAGCACTTGGCCTCTGAAACACAGGTGCCAGCCTTTGCTCCTGGAGCCCGTAGTGCTGATCTGAAGGGGCGCACTGAGAATCGGGTTATAGACATAGGATTGGAAAGCAAGGGCTGGAAGCCTAGGCTTGAGTTAGGTAGACCATGGCTCAGGTCTCAGCTCCCATAGCACTGGGGATTTTCTCTTAATAATAGTACTTATTAATAAATAATATCTTAATAATAACAAAATCTCTCGCATTTGTGGAGTACTAAGCAACAAGCAATATTCTAAGCTTTTTACGTATTATGTTATCTTCTCCCTCCCCCAAAACATTAAAAATAAATTCTAGTATAAGGAAACTAAGATTTAAAAGACATTTGCAAGGTCACACGCATAGTAGGACTGATTCCAAAACCTTCTTCTGAGCGCCTGGGGGTTGCTGCCTTGTCTTTCCTGTCTGCAGTGGGAATAATCTGACTGCCTGTGTAGTAGCATTGTAAAGATTCAGTAAGCCAGTGTTGGGAAAGCAGATGGCACAGTGACTGCCATTTTATTGAGTCAACAATAAATGTTGATGACCGCAAATGCTAACCACTTGTATTTACTGCATGTTTATTATGTGCCAACCCTTGTTCTGTGCTCCTTTTGTATCTTTGCTCATTTAATCCAATCTTCCTAACAGCCCCACATGGAAAGCTCCATTAGCACCTGCTTTTCACAGGTAAGGAAATCAAGTTTAGGGTGGTTAAATGACTTACCCACGGCCACAGAGCTAATCATCAGTAGTGCTGGGATTTATATTTATGACATCTAATTTAGAGCCCAAACTGATTAGGCAATGCTATTATTATTACTGAACTAAGATCTGATGCAAAAGACAAAAAAAGACCCTCAAAAATTGAATTTTCTGGTTTATGCAACTGATTTTTGTTCTTTTAAGAAAGATTTATGAACATCTTTGGATGTAGCTGATGGATAATAGTAGAGTTATTTGTGAATGTGCTTGTTGCTCTACAATTCTGCCTGCTCCTGTATGGCAAGAAGTGGGTCTTGCCTAACTTTGATTCCCAACTTGGCATGATAAATGCCTGTAGGACAGAAATGAATTATCCTTGTATGTTGGACATGACTTCAGCACTGGGGTAAGATAATTCAAGTTTTGTGAATATAAAAATGGGATGAAAATACCATGTAAACAAACAGTGAATATCTGTGGTGCAATAAATCAGCATCAATGTTTCATGGTACTGAGAAACCCTTTATTTCACTATGGTCAGGATGGAATGCAGAGGGGGTAGGGTATGGTGTGCAGGGGCAGACTCCAGAGGAGGTAACACTGGGGATCAGATCTGAAAGACACAAAAAAGGAGTTTTTCTGGTAGAAGAGACCTAAAGTGTACCCAAAAGAGAATAGCATGAGGAAGGAAAGATCTCAGAAAGTAGTCCGTGTTAGTTAGCTTTGTGTCACTGTGTCCCAAGTACCTGACAAGAACAACTTAGAGAAAGAAAGGTTCATTTTGGCTCATGGTTTCGAGGTCTCAGTCTGTGGTTGGCTGAATGCATTGCAGAAACATCAAGGCAGAAATATGTGGTGGAAGAAAAGTTGCTCACCTCATGACCTCACAGTAGCTGGAAGCACGGGGAGAGAGGGAAAAAGAGAGAGAGAGTACCCTTCCAGGGCATGCCCCAGTGACATACATCCTCCAACTAGGACCCACCTCCCCAGAGTCCATTTGCCAATAAATGAATTAATCCATTGATGAGGTAAGAACCTCCATGAACTAATCATTGCCTAAAAGCCCCACATTTGAACTTTCTTACACTGGAGGCCATGCTCTCAACACATGAGCCTTGGGGGGACATTCCAGATACAAATCAAAACAGCTCTGACAGACATTGTAAGGGACCTGCATAAGTTCTGAAGGGTGGGGGTGGGAGTAGGAGTGATATTTAAGATTTGCCTTAACAAGGAACTGCTGAGAGCTTTTAAGCAAGATAGAGCCATGATCTGATTTGCGTTTTGGAGTGATCTTCCTTGTTGATAATCAGATGGGATGAGATTGTGAACTGGAGTCCACCTAGGACACTGCGGCAGTAGAACAGCGCAGTGACAATAGGAGTCCAACCTGGCCTCCTCTTGCAGCTCACTCCTGAGTGGCTTCAGGGAGCTGCTTCCTGAGCTCTGAGGAGCCCTGGGAGAGCTGGGTCTCTTCCTGCAGCCTCTGCACAGTTTCTGCACTTGGAGGAGGAAGGAATAACTCATCATTAGCAATTGTACGTTAGGCCCGGATGTTCCACTCCTCCAGCAGACACTTAC
The DNA here is from genome assembly GCA_004027875.1 of Aplodontia rufa. Lineage (NCBI taxonomy): Eukaryota > Metazoa > Chordata > Mammalia > Rodentia > Aplodontiidae > Aplodontia > Aplodontia rufa. The sequence goes on along the minus strand of PVKS010000234.1, from coordinate 170,231 downwards.
TTGATAAAGAAACAAAGCAAAGGGAGGGTGACAGGAGCAGACTGAACAAATGGACTGGTGACTACCAGGTGCCTTCCCCCATCTCCTGGAGATAAATTTAATGAGGGAATGGTTATCAGTCGAGCTTGTGCAAGGATCTGGAGTGATGTTACAATAGGTAAGGGCTCTACTTTCAGGATGGTTATCTCATAAACTCTTGCCCGGAGGATATAAGAAAATGGTTGCTTGGAAAAATTTAAGAAAGAGGACATAATTCTAGGTGAAATGAGGCATTGTTCTGTTCACATTATTTTTATGGCTGTTGAGCAAGAATAAAGTAGCAAAGTATAATAGAAACAGGCAAAGTTGTCCAGAATTTGTAGCCTAAACAGTACATGTCTTAAAATGACTTGTTCCAGGCCATTGGTATATTCTTTTTCTAGTGCTGAACTACTAGAGTGCCTTTCTGTTTTGTGGACATTGTGAAAGTTGCTCTGGATGGCAGTAAGATATTTTCCTGTGACCTTTGGGGGCCTATAAATGTTCCCTTTTCCTATCTTCTCAATAAAGCAGGAGGGCTGCCTCTGGAGTAAAGTAAATGGGGCAAAATCTGGAGCTGTGTCTAACATGAAAAAATTATACTGCAAAGATCATTCTAAGGATGAAAAAACTGTGAAGAACTATTGGGAAGTGATTATCAGGATTCCCAGGCTGGATAGAGACAGAGAGAAACAAGATTATAATGCAAAACATTTCTTCCTCTAACATTTGCTTACCTGTGAATAGTATCCCATCCACCTGGAAGCCCAAATTTGAAAACTCAAGTAGTCTTCTCTGTGCCAGTTAGGATAAGCTAGGTTCTGCAGCAGTGACAGATGACTCCAAAGTTTATATCTTTCAACAACCTACCTTTTAAATTCATGTTGATTGCCATTTACAGGGGGCTGAGTATCTTCTCCAGTTTGTCTTATTCTGGAACTCATCCTGAAGGATTTGCATCTATCTGGAACATTGCTAGTCTTATGGCAGATATAAGAGAGAGTGGTGATCATACATTGGATTCTAAAACTACGGCTGAAAAGTTATATGCATAACTTTTGTTTGCATCTTATTGGCCAGAGTCTAATGTCAATCAGATGAGGAATTTAAATTTTTTCCTACAGAAGAACAGCAGATATTTTTGTTTGTAAAGGTGTTTCTATGGTTTGAATGTTAACATCTCTTCAATATTCAGATGCTGGAACCTAATACTCAATGTGGTAATATTAAGAAGCAGGGCCTGTGGAAAGAGATTAAGTTATGAAGTATCCACCTTCACAGATGGGATTAGTGCCCTTATAAAGAGGTTGAAAGGAGCATCCTCATCACTTGTACCATGTGAGGACACATAGAATGTGCCATCTATTATGAATGGGTCTTCAGTAGATGACTTATCTACTTGTACCTTGATCTGGAACCCCCTATTCTCTAGACTGCATTCAATAAATTTATATTTATAAATTACCCAGTCTAAGGTATTTTGTTATTGCAACATGAATGCACTATGATAAGTGTTGTATCTGGAGCCACAGAAAGTTCAAATCCAAGCTCTACTACTATCTAGGTGTGTGGAACATGCTGTTATTTTCCTGTTTTGTGTCTTGAATATCTGGAATCCCTACCTGACCCTTATATTTAGGATAGACAGGAATTTTAGAAAATGGTACTTTGATTACCCCTGATCTACAGGCGATACATGCAGTTGAATGAATACATAATGCAGTGCAAACCAGGGCCATCCCTGCCTTAAGAATTGGAGGGATGGGGGTCTTCCTTGGTTCCTCTCCTCTGACACTCTTTTAGGTCATTTTTCTCCTCCTTTAATAATGACTCAAGTTCCACTGAAGTCTGTGTCATCAGGAATCACCACCAATGCTCTTGCTTCTAGATTTCACCCACTGACTGTTGAGTTGTTTTCTCTTATTGTGGTGCTGGGATTTGAACCTGGGTCCTTGGTCATGCCAGGCAAGCGCTCTGCTGAACTACTACTGCAGCCCCCAAGTACAATTCTTTATTCACAGTGAGGCCTCTAAACTGTTGTCCTTACTATTTTGTCACTATCTAGCTTACTCCATGACATCATATTCTGTGTCCAGCTTAGGCATCTCCAGGAGTTGGCCAAACTGTGAGGTTAGGGACGCAATCATTCCAGACTGCTAAGTCTGGCCAAGACTTCTGATATGAACTACAAATCGGGGAGGTATAAATTTCTTAAAGCAACTGTAACAAAGCACTACAGACTAGGTGACTCAAATGATGCAAATTTATTGTCTCATGACTCTGGAGGATAGAAGTCTAAAATTAAGGTGTTGGCAGGGTTGGTCACCTGTGAGGACTGTGAGAATCTATGACTAGCGGTTTGCTGGCAGCCTTTGATGTTCCAGAAGCATACACCAATCTCTGTTCTTCTCTGCCCATCCTCTTTTCCTCTTTGTGTCTGTGTACACATTTCCCTTTTTATAAAGATGCCAATTAGATTAGAGCCCACTTTGCCCAGTATACTCTCACCTTAATTAACTAATTACATTGCAGTAACCCTATCTCCAAGTAAGATCACACTCTGAAATGCTGAGGGTTAGGACTTCAACATATGAATTTGGGGGAGGGGGACAATTCTCCAGAACAGGTTTGATAACTTGCTAGAAATCTCAAAGAACATGCTGAAAGCTCTTATTTCCATGGTATGTTTATTCCAGGGAAAGGTTAGATTAAAATCAACACAAGGAAGTGATGCAGAGGGCAGAGTCCAAGAGGATTCCAAATGCAAAGCTACAAGGCTTGGGCCACATAACCGAGGCAGGACTGATATGTGTCAATACTCATGGTGTACTGCCCATGAGGAGGCTCATACAAGCTTTGGTGTGTTTAGAGCTCTGCTACATAACAAAGATCATTGGATCTTTGTTATGTAGGATGATGGACTGATTGATTGCCTATGTGGTTGAATTTAGCCTTGAGGTTGATTGATACCAAGTGAAGTAAAGCAAGTGGTTGGTTTTTTGAAGTGGCCAGCCCCCACTCTAAATTTCCCAGGCGTGGCCAGTCCCAGCCTCATTCATCTTGCTTGCATTAACTACTCTTAGGTGTAGTCTGAAGAACTCACCATGAGTGAAAGAATATGCTCCTATTGCTGAGGAAGTTCCAGTAGAAGTTACCTTCAGGGAGCCAGGACAAAGGCGAGAACTCTCTTTTGGTAAGGCCAAATTCTCTCTGGCACATCCCTCATTAAACTCACCTGTTTAAAATCTGACCTGATAAAATCCAACTGTCACACTATTCTGCCTTCACCCAAGCTGCTGAGGACTGCTGAGGAGAATCCCCACACAGGGTAGGTGGTCTCACTTATAGCCACACATCTCTACCGGGTGTTCTGCTCTGCCGGCAGCCCCTCTCCTTCTCACTTCAGGACGGTGTTTTTCTCTACATATGCCTTCTGCTCCAGCTCTACAATACTCTCTCAGATAATGGGAGTCTTTTTCTTCATTATCAAGAATAATGGCTGCACTACAGTGATTTTATATTTCATTCACCAGTTGACCTTGGAGCTTCTCTATCCCACATATTCTGTCCATCCCACCTGAGAACATTTCACCACTCTCCATTTTTGGGCACAGGCCCCACACTAGAGTTCTGCATGATTCCTTTAAACCTCTTGTTCAGTCTATAAGCAAGTTGTGTCAGCTGCGCCTTCAGAACATGTTCTAAATCTGACCACTGCCTGCCATCTCCATGTCTAAAGCCCGGATGCAGTTCTTTACTTGAAACCAGTGCAAGCATTTCTTATGCAGTTCTATCTCCTATCTTCTACTTCTTCTCAATCTTTCACCAAACAAAAGATAGAGTGATCTTCTCCAAGTATGAATCATATATAATCACCACCTTGCTGCCAATTAGAATAAATTCCATCCTCTTTCCACAACCTGGGGGCATACTAAGACTTTTTCAGTTTTTGGGTCTGTGGCAAATGCTGGCTAGTTATTCACTAAACTTTATTATTTAATCCTAGCCACACATGTTATTTCCTTGCCCCCTCACGGATAAGTATCTGAGTTGTAGCCAACTGAGAGCAGATATTATGTCCATCATTCTCAGGTCTGGCCCATGTGCGAGTTTATGTTCTCTCTTGACCTCTTTCTTCAATATGTCACTTGAAGGAAGAAGGCGAGGCCTTAAATATGATGATCTTGCATTTGGAAGGAATCTGAGACTCTGGTGATTATGTGGAACAGGAGACCCCTCCCACCACCCTGAGGCTTGCGTTGGATTGTGCTCTGGTCTAGGTGAGAAATATGCTCTTGTTGTGTTATGTCACTGGAATTTTGGGATGGTTTGTTATGACTGCTACCACAACCTGATAAATGCAAAGCTCTTAAACTTTCTCTCTCTCTCTTTTTTGTTTTTTTTTTTTTTAAAGCTTCTCTTCCTAAGAACTTTATCTGTCTTCTTCTCAAGCTCTAGGGTTCAGCTCTACCCTTTGATCCCTCTACCTAAATTAATTCCTGGTAACATCACATTATTTAACTCCTATTTCAAATCTCCACAATATTTACCACTAAAATTATAAATATGAATATAACCTTATATTCACTTACTGTCAATTTTACATGCATGCCTGTCTTCCCCTCTAGAATGTAAGTTCTCTCAGGGTATAAATCTTATCTGTCTGTATCACTATATTTCCAGCTCTTGGAAAAGTACCAGGCATATAGGAATCACCTTAACAAACACCTATTATGAATTAATGAACACATTTTAAAAGACATCCAATGAGATCTTAGAATGACAGAATAAACTCACAGCATGATGTTACTTTTCTATCTGGAGGAGAGAAATGATTTTATTGCTTTTTTTCTGACACATAAAGAGTAACATGACCAAGCATGAGAAAAGAAATGGAAATGCATTGGCTTTAATGCATTGAGTCACTGACTTCTGGCCAGATGGTTTTTGTACTTCAGTCAAAAAGTACTTATGGTGGGTCCCTCTTTTTCTCCTTTTGAGTGCTTTATGTTTCTCAGTTATAGGGCCAGGGACTTGCTTCGACAATGCAGATGAGCAGGAGGAAGCAAGGGAATAATGAAGTAAAAAGAAACTTATGGGAAGAAGCCCTTTTAACTTCATCTCTTTGTTTTTCTGAGTAGAACCTAATTCACTGCTTCTCCTGGACCCCCATCCCAAAATTTGTTCTCCATCCAGCAGCCAGGAAGATCTTCCCAATGTCCAAACCCAATTAAAATATTTAGTGGCTTCTTTTTATTTAAGGTCCTGTATGGACCACTCGAGTCTCCCCCTTTAACTTTATTTCTTGTTGTGGTTCTGCTGAGCAGGCACCAGCTGCCTTTATTGGTATGACTGTGTGGTTGTGATGGCTTTTTCTCTCATTAGAATCCCTGCAGTTAGATTGTTTGGGTTTTTTTATCTACTAATTTTATCTTCAATGTCAAGTTCCTGGTAAATAGCATACATGCAATAAATATTTGTTTGAAATAGTGGATAAGTGAAAGAATGAATGGCATTCAGGTCATATCTCATTGGTGAGAAGGGAAAGGTGAGGGCTCTATAAAACACAAAAGTCAGAACAAGTCAATGGACTCTCTTGCACAAATGAAGTGGAGAGAAATTTCTGCCATCACATCAGCTGTGGCCTGTCAGTAGGGGCGGGATGCAGTAACCTGGATATTCAGTTCCCTGCTGCGAGGCTGGTCAACCTCTTGTGAACTGTTTGGAGTCATTAAAGTCCACAGGCAGTGTAATCACCTCAGGGCCAGGGACACTTACTCACAGGAGATTCCTGGAACCTAATGACCACACTGCATCGCCCTCATTGCAGCCTCTAGTATTACAGTGAGGCCAAATGACCATCCAGATTGATTTTTTAAAAAAAAATTTTGTGCCACTCTTTCAGACACAGATTCCTGCTTGTAAGGTAAACATCATTATATTTATAATCTTTAGTGAGAAAAAAAGAACACACAATTCTTCTATCAGGGTGTTTTCTAAGAGACAACAATTGATAAACATAAAAGACAGTAGGTTAAAGATACTGAAATATAAGACCACACCCATTGATAGCAAAAGGCTAAGATCCCAACAGAAAGAGGACAACCCACTCATCAAAGAGGAAGTCACATCACTAATAAACCTAAAAAACAGGTTCAACCTCTTTAAAAGTCAAAGACAATAGAGAACTAGATACTTATGACCATAATGTTTACAGATTTAAAAGAGTGATAGCAAGATGAAATGCAGCAGACACTTTCGTAGGGTCCGTGGGAGGGTGCATTGGTTAACCTTTTTTAAAAAAATCATGAAGCATCTTGATGATACATAACAAAACCACAGGAAATATTTTATACCCTTTGTAAATAATTTTCCCAAAATCAATCTGAAAGATGTTTGACACAGTGTTATTTAAAGCTCTGTGAAAATACAGCTTAAATATCTAAAAACAGGAATGCTTTAAAAAACCTGATACAGCCACAAAATATTTGCAAAGGTTTTAACAGAAAAATAAATGCTCATAGCAGCACTTAGTAAGCAGACCATGGTATATGAAGCATTAGAAGTAAACTACAAAGATTATTTTTGTGTACAGGAAAAAAGGAAGGTATGTTTTCTGTGTTTAGACAAAGTGGAAAATAAAAGCTAGCATAATCTTAACATTCCAGGTAGGAATCTAAGACAACTTGGTGTGATTCTTTATATTAATTGAATACTTCTGAAATGTCTGCACTAATCATATATCACCGATGGTGTATGAGATCAGATAGGCTTAGACTCTGGTCTTCATTCTGTCTTACTGTGGTTTTGACCAGGATGGTCAGGGCCTGTGGGCTCTGGTGGTGTGCATCACACAGAAGCAAGGGTAAGACCAAAGCAAAACATGACACCGAATAGGCTCTAAGAGTGTTCATTTTCTCATCTGAAAGTTATAGAATTTGAGAATTTCTATTTCAAATGCTTGAGGATAATTTACCCAACCTTTAAATTGCCCAGATATTGCAGCTGATGGTGGAGAGAGAATAAGTGTCCCAGCCATATCGATCCTGAGCAGCCACCTACACTTGAACCCAAACCTCCGGCTTTGGCATTCTTCTTCTGTGTTCTTTTTGCTAAGCCTTCTTGCTTCCCTGGAGAAGCAGAGTTCAGCTTTGAATTACTCCTGTTTTTCATTTGTTTTGTTTTGATGGGGGTTTTTTTATTGCCACTTTTCCCTGCAGAGTGGTGGAAATTTCCTAGAATCATTGTTGATGCTAAAGCCAAGCAAATTACAATATGAGAGGAGAATTTAAATGACAAATGCTCTTTAATACCAGTTGATCACTGAGTGTAAGAAAAGTGACTGAATATATCAAAGGAAGTTGGGTTAACCTATCTGTAGAGTTAAGCTTTACTTCATGGCAAAGCAAAAGGGGCTTCTTTTTGGAAAAGAGTCTTAAATTCATCCCTGGACAACCTCCTAGCTTCTCTTCCTGGTATCCCTTCTTGCTGGTCCAGATTTCACACTATAGGCAGAGTGAACTCCATAAAACCACTCTGTTTAAAAGCCCCCAACCCTGCACTCCCTGGTATAGTATCTGATTGAACAGGCTCTGTGAAACCTTTCAACCTTTCTGACAATTCTTTAGTATTTTTCTTCTTTTTCCAGTCTAAGATTAAGTTTCTGTTAGTGTATCATAATCATCCATATTCTTTCAGTCTCTGGCATGGGACTGCTAACTTCTGGTGGATTTGGAACCATTTTTTACTTAAGTAGGTAGGAAGGTCTGGCATTCAGCCTATGTAGGTTTTCAGTAAATGTTTGTTGATTGTCACTCTGTATAACAGTTTTTATATCTAACCTTTTCCCTTTTCCCCCCTCTTAAATTTTTTTTTTGGATTTTTGTCTTCATTAAGAGCATTAATGATGTTGTTAGTGTTTGAATTTCCATATGTTTGAATTTTACACACCTCAGGTCACACTTTGAAATGCCGTTCTGGTATCTGCAATGGAACCTTACTTTAAATAACAGTAGTTATATAAATAGATTTGATTGAAAAATTTATTAGTGATCCTTTTCTTTGGGAGATAAGAACATGCATTTGGACTTTATCAAAGACAATATAAATTGAAAAGTTCAAATCTTTCGCATGAAAAATGGGCTTCATGCAATCAAACCCAAACAAAGCAAAACAAAAGTTAATCCAGTTTTCTCGAAAATGACAGTTTCAGTCAAATTGATTTATAGAGTTTCCAAGGGGCTTTTGTGTCTCTTACTCCCGTTCCCTCTCTTCCATCAATTCATTTTTGTTTATTCTGGGGAAATATAACTATCTACTGTGAAATGAGTGAGGGGGTGTCATTCTCTAAATGAGTGTCTCAGATCTTATGAGAGAAATCCTGTGACATTCTTTGCACAGAACATATCTATGCAGTGAGTGAGAGAGATGGTTATAACTCAATCTGGCATGTAATAATAATATCTCACATTGTTTTCTTCTTCTGGAAAGCTTTTTCTGACCTTCCCATGTGGGTTCTTAAATCCTTTTTTAAGTTTGCTTGACACCCTCCTTACTCTAGTGTTATTTACTGTGCTCAGCCCAGTGCACAGGCTAAAAACAGTGCTGAATAAGATAAGATTGTTCAGCGGATGCATGTACTTGTTTATTTAGCAAACGCTCAGTACTTACTATATGCAGGACAAGGTTTTCAAATGTTCTGCACATATATTTATTCAGAACTGTGCAATTTACTAAAGCACTCTTGATACATTGGCTCATTGGTTCATCATTTTAATTTTAGGGAGCTGATGGATAGAAATTATTTCCATATCACAGCTAGGGGAACACATTCAGGAGGTCTTTCCATTTACCCGCAGTTACACAAAGTGTAGATAGAAGAGCTGGATTTTAACTTGCTTATTCTGAACCTCAGCCCAGTGCTTTATAGAAGAGTTCTAGCAGATTACCTTCAACATTTTAGGACAGTTGCAGTAGGTGACTGAAGATTTGGCTATGTTAAGAAGCTGCTTAAGAAAATTATGACTTTTTTCATATGTTTAAAACCAATTTATATAGTGTCTTAGTTTGTTATTGCTACAGTAATTCTGCATAACAAACACCTCCAAAATTCAGTACCAAAAGCCACATTACAAGTGGGCTTTTATTTGCCTGATCTAGGCTGGGGTTGGCTGGGCAGCTTAGCACCAAGGAGGATCTGACTGGGCTCAGGTCCTCACAGTAGTTTGGGCTCAGGGATATCCCACATGTGTCCATTCTTGGGCCCAAACTGCCTTAGGAACGTTGAAGTGGGAGAAGTACAAGAATTCAAGGCCAACTCAAGCCTCTGCTTATGTCGAATCTGCTAACATCCCATTGACCGGAATAATTTGTATGAAGCTCAGTTCAAGGAGGGGACACATTTCACCTCTCATGAGGCCAAAGCAAGTTACCTGGCTCAGATCAAGTTCTGAAGGAATAGGGATTTAAATTCCATCATTGAGGATGAGGGAGGAGTTAGGCATACATATTTTTGAACAGTAGTCTACATAGGGTCTTCCAAATAGTACTGCCAAATCTGGCAAATAAATATAGGGCACCCTGGCCACTACGGTTTTGACTTGGAATATCCCACGGTGACCCATGTGTTAAAGGCTATTGGGTCTTTAAGGAGTGGGGGTCCCTGGAAGGTCTTCTGGTCACTGGAGGCATGCATGCTGTTGAAGGGGAGATTAGTACCTCAGTCCTTTACTTCTCTTTTCTCTTCCTGGTCACAGTGAGATAAACAGTTTTCTCTACTGTATACCATCATATGCTGCCTTGCCACAGGCCCTTAAATAATAGGTTCAACTGACCAAAGACTAAAGCCTCCCAAACTGTGAGCCCAAACAGATCTTTACTCTTCATAAGCTGAGGATCTCAGGTATTATCTTAGAATAACAGAAATCTAACACACAGGTAAATTTGAATTTCAGATAAATATCAAGTATTTTTAGTGTAAGTTTACCCAAAATATGGTGTAGGACAGGCCATAAAAGAATTTGTTAGTTCTCTGACATTGAAAATTGACTGCATTTTACTTGGAGATTCTAGTTTTAGATTAATCGGCTTCTATTCACAAATTTTGATTACTGGTAAGACTATATAATTTACTAGATTGTGCAAAAACCATTCCCATGTTGACTTTTCCAGTAATCAGCTGTCTATCAGGATTGACCTTGGTCTCGGAGAAGAGGCACTGGCTTCCCTGAAAATATTACTAATTAATGTTTAAAGGAATGAGACAAACAGTGTCCTTAAGGTCAATTAGCCACTGGCCTTCTTATTAAGCTATTGACCAAGGAGGTAGTGGAAGGTGCTGGAGATTTTGTAATTTTAAAAATTTTGGGGGACAATTCTGGATGGGATATCCCTGAAATCTCTCCCTGTAGTAGGATTTCAGGCTTGGTGATTGTATAATTTGAGAATAAGTGAAAGCGTTTGCCTTTATCATGGTTTTCACCTCTTCCACACTCACTAGATTGGAAAAATATTTGTGTCCTAGCACCAGGTAAAGAACGGGGTGTCCACTCCCTGGCCACAAAGGCTGAAGCAGATTCATTTTCATTTGGTGGCTGTGGATGTGAAAGTGGGATAAGTCATTCATCTGGAATGACTTCTCTCTTCCTCTCTCCTTTGTACCTCACCCTCAGATCATTGTTTATGGCCCACATACCGCTGCTACCTTCCACTATTAAAGTGGGAGGACAAAGGATACATCTATGACTTGCTTGAGCTAGCCATTTGAAAGGGATTTGTTGGAGAAAGTTACTTTGCTGTTTGATTGCTGTGATGCCAGTAGGTTTTTTTGAACAGTAAAAAGAGTCTCAAATTATGGTTCATGTGCCTGTTTTTAAAGGTTGAAGAGGAGGAGCAAAGATAATAGCATGTGAGAAGTTTGGGATTTTCTTCTTCCAGACTTGGTTTTCATCCAGAAATATTTATATTCAAATGTGAGGCCCAGTTTTTATAGATGAGTGGCAACCCCATAAACTCAGGATGTTAATTTTCATTTCTGCAGAGATTGGAAATGATTCATGGTTTGCAGGAGTTAGACACACGAAAGCATTTTCTATTAACACCTGGAGCTGACTGTGGAGGTGAAAAGCAGGTCTCATAGAAAGAAAGGCACTCTCCAGGGAACAAAAATGTCACTTTTGTGGGTTTTTCTTTCTTTTGTTTGTGTGTGAAGATGAGATTTTTTTTCCTTGAGAAATAATTTCTATCTTGTTGCAAAATGTCATTGCAAAAATCTGCTTGAGAAAATAGTGAATCATCCTTCTGTTTATTCTTTTTGCTGTGTTCATGAAAATATCACCTTAAGCATGTGGTGAAAATTAAGGGAAAATGAGCCATTTCACCTGGTTTTGTAAATGATCGTATTCTTTATACTCTTCAGTACTGTGAGAATAACAAAGGAAAATTTCCCCTGAAATTTTCAGCTGATTAAATAAACGTCTATTTCTTTTTAAGGAGAAGTTAGGAGAACAGGGAAAAGGTGGCAAAATAAGCAGGCACTTATTCTAATCATTTCTCTGGGTAGCAACTGTGACCTGGCAGCTTGGAAGCTTTAGGTCGGGAAAGCAGAATTTATTCCTGGAGTGGCTTTCTTGTTTCCATCCCTTGGTTGCTAACTCTAATCAGTTATCAAAGAGCTCTGACAATTATTGAATAGATAATAATGACGATGATGAAAATATTGATAAGTAATATTGGTAATTATCACTGTCACTAGTCACTGACTGAAGTAAAGACCCTATGCAAAATGCTTTTAAGCTTTATCCTGTTTTTAATCCTCTAAAATCCTATCATGAAGATGATGTAATGTTCACGTTTCACACTTGAGGAAGTGAGGGGTAGGTGAGTTAACTAACTCAGTAAGTTCTACAGCTGTGATGTAGTAGAGCCACTCTGACTCTAAAAGTCAAACTTTTTATTTCTTTTTCCATTTATTTATTTTAGAGAGAGAGAGGGAGGGAGAGAGAAAAAGAGAATCAATTTTGTTTTTTCGTGTTGCCTTTGCTTCTTGAACACTTAGTTCTATGCGTGGTGCTGGGGTTCAAACCTGGGTCCTCATGCATGCCAAGCAAATGCTGTAACCATTGAGCCACCACTCCAGCCCCCAAACGTCAAACGTTTTAATATCTAAATTATATAATACATTTATGTATCAGTGTAACACGAGAGATGCTGTAAGATCTAATCCAGTATCCCTTGTCAGATTCTGCCACTATTTGATGAACCACGTTCTCTAAATTGTATTTTATGTTTTGCTTTTTAGGTCTTAGTAGGTGGTGGGATGTCAGTTTAGACATCAGTGCTACACACATTTTCCAGATCCAAGGGTTGAGAAGCAAGGTGATCACACAGAACTAACAAGGGCAGGTGGAAAAGGTATATCACATTCAAGAAGGTGTCATGGATTAAACACCTGGCAATGTGAGCCATTAGGAGATAGGATGCAAGGAAGATCCAGTGTGTTTGCCAAGCATAGTGCCAATCTTCCTGCTACTACGGGTGTCAGGTACAGTGAGTGCTCATGTCAGTCTCATTAAAGAGCATGTAAGGGCCAATGAACTTTATATTATCCCCACAGTGTGCTACTTTTGATTTCTCTAAGCTCCATGATCGTTAATCTTTGTGCGCATGTGTATATGATGGGAGGTGGGGGTGGCTGTAGAAACAGGAGGCATTGCTAATGGGGATTAGTGACTTTCAGATCAACAAATAGATTTCCTTTTGGGGAAATATTGAGTTAAGATTTTGCATCTTAATATTTTTGTTAACTTCAGACCTCACGGGGATAATGTCTTTACCCATTTTTACCTCTGCATGGATTATTCAGACACATTGATAAATTTTGACAGTGGGGAAGGCCAGGGCAGAAAGCATGATATCCGTTAACCTTTTGAGTGAGCGCAGGCCCAGGCTGGGCCCTGCAGAGGTGGGATCCAAGCCTCCGTGAGAGCACTAGACACTTGGTGGCCTGGCCCCAAAGGGAAGCCTGGAAGACAAAACTTCCACTGTACAATTTCCATAACCTGTCTCTTGCAGGAACTGTCCTCCTTGGCCTATCAGGTTTATGGTTAAGTCAATAGAAACATGAGACAAATACAGCACCCCTAGTGGAAAATCACCCCAACCTCCAAAACTCAGGAAGGAACAGCATCAAGGCTTAGAGGAATTTCCACCCTTAAGCCTCCATATGCTACCGGGGGCATGTCTTCTTGTGTTGTTTTTGTAAGCACATTGTATATGCGCAATCAGCAGTCCTATGATCAGGGTAGGCTGGCTGGCCAGTGAGTTGGTAAAATTCCTGTAGAGTCATTGGGTAACTGGCTGTGGCTCTGTAGAATGGCTGGACTTGAACCTCCCTTTCTCTCTCTCTCTCTCTCTCTTTCTCTCTCTTTCTCTCTCTTTCTCTCTTTAGTGTTCATTTTTCACTGTGCCAACTACCATGTGAGAAGGCAACACTATACTGGTCAGAGGAGTGGCATCTGCCCTATTAAAGCCAAGCACTTCAAAACTTGTGCTGGCAGAAGCCCAGAAATCCTGGAACTGGGCATGGTGCCACCATCATGATGGACCTGAACTCCTAATTGGATGGAAATCTCCAGGGAGAAAAATTCTTAGATAGCTGAATAATGGACATAGCTGTAGAGACCTCAAGATATGGCATCCCTTCCCCTTAGCCTCTTTGCAGATAAGAATATTGAATATTCTTTGCAGTAAAAATGGGATACAATGCCATTCAATTAAAGTGACCATCCAGCTATAAACTACACTATCCAACAGTGCATTAGCCACCTGTGGCCACTGAACACTTGAGATGTGATTAATGTGATTGAAGAGTTGAATTTTTAATTCTATTTAATTTGGTTCTGTGTAAATTTAAATAATCACATATAGGTAGTAGCTACAATATTGTATAAATGTATTTTGGAATAATTTTCTTATGGCCTAGAGACAGTTTGGTTTTTTAAAAAAGGAGATACTGTGTGTATATACTCACACTTAAAATTTGACTTGAGAGTCTATCTACCAAATCTGTACATATCCATCACTTTATTAGCATATTCATTATTTCATAACACCCTGGGAGGGTATTATTTTTGTTTTTCGTATTTTATAGATAATAAAACTCAGTCACAAGACATTATGTTTTGTTTAAGTTTACTTACCAAGCAGTGGAACCCAGAGCTCCACCCTAGGCCTCTTCCTAAATTCTGGGAGTGATAGTCTGTGATCATAAGTCTCTTAGGTAAGGCTCAAACTCAGGCTCTCTTTTTAATCTAATGAGATAACTTTAATGTGTTTTACCCCCAGAGAAGCAAAATCTGAAGCAAGAGTTTGATGTGTGTGATTTATTGTGAGAATGACCTCTAGGAACAGAAATGAGGGTCGGGGAAGGAGAGAAAGCCAACCATTGCTGTGGCTGCTAGCACTCAATCCTTCAGTAAAGTTTGAGGAACTGTGTTGCATGTAGATATCCATCAGACCCAAAGATGGGAGTATTGGTCTCCCAGCTACCATGCTCCATTGGTCAAAGACCTCTAGGAGGCATTAACTCCCTTTACTTCTGGGTCTGTGGGTATGCTAGCACGGGTGAGCAGGCGTAAGTGAACTTTCTCTGTGGTGGTGCAGAGCAATCATGGGAAGATAGCAAGTGAAAAAGTACAACTGAGGCAAGGAACTGTCAGTTTACCCTTGTGGAAACCTGACTTTCACAGCAAGACCAAGAGCTAAAACGTTAGGCTGAGAGGATATGAGAAGGGACATAAAGATGTCTGTGGACCAAGGCAAGGAAATAGCTGGTGCAATGTAAAAATGGCAATTAGAAGAAACTGTGAGGCTCTGAAAATGAATTCTATAAACTTTTAAAACAAATGGACCTAACCTTTGCTGCTGTCAGTGAGCTATCATCTATTTGGTTACTACCAATGATATTGCTTTTGTGCATCATGCCTGGCCCTGTTTTAATGTTAAGGATTGATTCCTCCCATTGCTCCATCTCTTCATGGTTGACTTCATTATGTCACATTAATGGAGCGATTTCAGGGAAGGCGCATGCATTTAAAAATAGCTGGGGCAGAATAAGTTTTAGAATTCAACCAATAATTTAATGTATTCTGAAGCCACATGAAAAATTTCTTAAAAATTACTATCATCTCATTTACTCATTTATTAGCAGCATGGCATAGAGGTTAAGAGCATTTACTTTGAAATCAGATTGCTAGGTCCCAATCCTACTTCAAGTACATTCTAGCAATGTCACCCTGTACAGGTTGTTTAGCTTCTCTGGGCCTCAATTCTTTCATCTTGAAGTAGGGATTATACTTTCTACTTTATATGATTCTGCTGAGGATTAACTGAGTTAATGTATGTAGAAGTCTTGTAACAATATCTGATCTCCAGAGAGCACAGCATGCATGTTTGCCATTATTTTTTCATTCATTAAATGGTTAAGAATTATTTAGTGTCGGATACATGCAAAGCACTACTCTCCTTGATCACAGTGTGTGCGTAGGTCTGATAATGTCTCTATCAGCACGCCATTATTTAAAAATTTATGCATTTATGCTCTAAATTCTCAGACAACTGCCCTCCCTCTTTTTCCTTCTATGGTTCACTTGATCAAAACTTATTTTCCTTTCTTTCTCTCCAACCTTTAAATGTTAGTTAATTTCAGGGCTCACTTAGTCTTATATATCTTCTCTTTCTTATTAACATGTTTTTCCTAGAAAATCTTGTCTGGTAATGTGATTTTAAAGATACATATATGCTAACGACTTCCAAATATACATTTCTAGCTCTGTCCTTTTCCCTGAAATCCAAGCTCATGAGTTCAGTTCCTCACTTGACATCTTGATTTAGATATTGGCTAGAGACCTCAAATTGAACATAGTCAAAAGAGAACTGTTGGCTTTCCTATATCCTCTATTGGCTTCTCCTTCCATTGCTCCCATTCTTTTAAGCAAGATCCTCAAATAACTAGTTACTTGCGTCCCCACTCAGTAATTGTCTTTTCCTCATATCCAGTGCTCAATCCACCAGTATAACTAAAATTGTCTGTTCTTAGAATTTTTCTGTAAAATTCCCACTAGAATCTCCCTATATGACCGTGAAGTTTGCACACAGTACAAAGGTATTCCCTTTAATGTTAGGCAACATAGGTTTGTGGGTTTGAAAATAATGTTTCAGCAGATGTTCTAAATGTTTCCTCTTCTTAAAACACACACACACACACACACACACACACACACACACACATACACATACACATGCGCGTACACACACACACACACACAAGCACAATACTCTTCTAACAAGCATGTTTAAAATGTCCCAATGACAAGACGCCTCTTTCTAATTTTCACAATAGTGCTTTGAGAACTAGTAGTGACCCTGACCATTGTTACCATTCTAGTTTAGGACATTATAATCTCTCTTAGATTACAACAGTAGTCTTCTGATCAGTACCCAGTCTCTCCCTTTGCCTTCTCTGTAATCTATTTTCTGTATATCATCTAGAGATCAGACAAAGTCACTCTTATTTCTAATTATTCTGTATTAGTTATCTATTGCTGCACAAGAAATTATCCACACCAACTCGGTGTGTGTCAGGAGCTTTGGAGAGGCCTAGATGGGAGGTTCTGGCTCAGGAGGTCTCACAGGGCCGCAGTCATCTGAAGGCTTGATGAGACTGGAAAGGGGCCTCAGTGCTTTCTCCTGTGGGCTGCTCCATGAAGCTGATTCAATGCGAACATAACCGGTAGTGGGCTTCCCCACAGAGTGAGCCATCAGAGAGAGAGAACAAGGGAGTAGCTGCAGTTTCTTTTATGACCATCAGTGAATCCTAGTTTGGGGGGTTTCTCTCTCTCTTTCACATATACACACACAAACACAGACACATACACACACACACACACACACACACATACACACACCAGGGGATATTTAGCCTGATTTGGATACATTTTTGTTATTACAATCATAGGGAGTGGTAATTATTAACATCTTACATACAGGCCAGAGTTCTGGTCAACTTTCTTTTTTTATGGGGTGGGGAAAGGGTCAGGTGGCGAGAGGGGAAAGCGGGGAAGAATAGGGAGGGATCTAGGGAGACAATCAACAATGTAGCATACTCTCTACCCCCCTGAGAATCCAACTAATACTTATACAATCATTTAATTCTGGAAAATTCACAAGCTAAGCATTTATATCTCTTGTCGGGGCTAAATGTAGAAGAATCAAGAAACAGGGGTATGAACAATGTGGGAATAATTGTGGTTTAAGTACATATGCATATTATATTGTTACTTTATAATGCATTTATGATTGTATAATAACTTCTTAATATGAAATTTAAAATAAGAGAGGGACAGTGAAAGAGAGAGAATCAATTTTATTTTGTTTTTCATGTGACTTTCATTAATCCTACATTTTATTGTGTACACGGTTCTGGGGTTCAAACCCACATTCTCATGCATGCCAGGCAAGTGTCGTAACCCCTGAACCACCACTCCAGCTCCCTGTCAACATTCCTCAAGCCCTCTAACTACACAGTTTATGTGATTTAAAATGTCAATAGTGTCATGGTTGAGAAATCACCATGTAGCCTCAGATGTCATATATCTTCACTTCTACCCTATGCATGTTCAC
This sequence comes from Aplodontia rufa, assembly GCA_004027875.1. Taxonomy (NCBI): domain Eukaryota; kingdom Metazoa; phylum Chordata; class Mammalia; order Rodentia; family Aplodontiidae; genus Aplodontia; species Aplodontia rufa. Next base: position 152,534 of record PVKS010000234.1, on the reverse strand, counting down.
ATAAATTCTGATTCTGGAAGGGGATAATACAAGTGCATGGATACCAGGAGGTAGGTATTAATGGTGGCAATCTCTGGCTATCACCACTCACTGGTGGTGTCTCCTTGAAATTGGAATAGAAGGAAAACTCCTTGCAGTGACCTTAAGGTCCTGCCTCATTTGACTTCTACATCTTCCTACCTCATTTCCTACCTTGCTCTTCCTTTTCCACTATGCTCCAACCATACTGGTTTTGTGTGCCCTGAACATGCCAACTTGACCCTATTTCAGGCCTCTGTTGTTACCTTGAGTTATCTCCCCTGATCTTTGGATGGAGGCTTACACCTTATCATCCAGGTCTAACTTAATGTCTTCTCCTCAGAGAGCCCTGTCCTTACCTCCTAGGTAGAGCCCAGACTCTCCCCTTAACTGTCACACCATTGTCCTCTGTCCCACAGTCTTATTAGGTTCATACTTTCCCACTGTCAGAAGTGATTTACGTATGTGTTTACGTGCTTCTTTCTGTCTTCTTCAGCAAATGAAACTCCATGAGGGCAGGGCTTTATCCTGTTCTCTGTACGCCCAGAGTCTCGGGTAGTGCTTAGAACACAGCAGGCGATCAGGAGTTGATGAATGAATCAGTGCATGTATTTTCATTTTTCACATGTGACATATAAGCTCCTGTCAGATTGTGAAGATGAGTGAATATCTTAAATATTTGAGGAAAGGGTTAAGATGAGAGAGGTAACTCCTTTTTAAAGTGCTCTCATTGTTGCAGCAATATTGGGGAAGAGCTCTGCATATGTTTCTAATTGTTTTTCCTGTTTTCTAGTAAATTTGTTATTCCAAATTCCCTTCTATTTCCTTCAGGTTATCTATCCTCCTTTGTGGCTAGGCGTGCACTTGTAGGAAAATTAAAAGACTCCATCTCTGGGAATGGAACAGGACTAGGGAATTGATCACCTGACCTTGGCCTCATTAATCTACTACTATATAGCCCTATCACTAACTAGTGAAGGAATCCCTGAAACCAAATCCAGCTACATTAACCACTTTTGGACTTTTTTTTTTTTTATCAAAGAGCTATTTTTACACACTAGGAGAAGATACTGCAAACAGTTAATCAATTTTTATTGGAATAATTAAAAGCCAAACTTACTGCATTGTACTACAATGTTAGTAGAGTCCATCTGCAGAATCGTGCCAGTCACTTGGGTATTTTGAATTTATAGACACTCTTTATCCTGAGTTTACTTTTGGACCCAGCTGTCTCTAGAGCAGTGATTCATATATTTCCAGCACAAAGAATCACCTTCAGACAGATCACAGCTGAATTCTTAAGCCCCCAAATCTTTACTCAACCTGACAGTCTTACACACCTCCAAGAAGAGGAATATGTCTGCACAGAATAACTTGGGTCTTAGGGCAGGATTGCTAAGCAAAGTAAAGAAGTAGTTTCCTTGGTGAAGACGGGCCTTCTTGGACAGAGACTACTGGTTAACCCTGTCTCTACATTATCTCATTTAAACCCAAGCCATTCCCCTCACAGTTGTAGACTGCAGGATTTCAATTAGAAGACAGAGTAAATGACTGTGGAATCTCCCTGTATTGAATGAGACCTCCTAAAACTGAACTACTCCATGAGAGAGCTTGGGAGAGAAATCATTAACAGCATTTGAAACCAGAGTCTGTAAATTCTTATTTGCTGGGCATTGGTGTGTCACTGAGATGACCCACCACACCGTGCTGGGGATCAGAACAGCTCTGCTTGAAATAACGTAATTACAGCACTTGGCAAAAAAGTGGAGGACAACAGAAATGAAGTTCAGGAATTCAAACGTGTCAGGCAGAGAGAAAGGCTGAAAAGCTCAATCTCTATGTCCTGGGGGAAAATGAGGTGATGGGGTCTGAGGTACACACAAGCAGTCATGCTGTCGATGGCAGCTGCCTCCGGCAGAAATTTTTATTATAGGACTAAAAGAGAGCTTCAGTGGCACGTTCATGTAGGTGGATGAGTCAGTACAAATTTCCTTCCAGATTACTGGGTCATAGGCTCCAGAGAGTCTTTGAAGGTAAGAAGACAGAAGATCAGAATATGAAGCTCTCAGGTTTGGGAAGAAGGTGATGTGAAAGCACAAATCAGATTCAGGTTGTTCCTGTCCTTAGCATAAACCAGGAGCCATTTCTAGTACTAACTAATGGTGCTGTCAAATCATGTAACCCTCTCTAATAGAGATCTCATGGCCTGGAATTGTGAGGCTCTTTCCTGGAAGAATTGTGGATACCTTCTTCATATTTTTCCCCTTGGTTGGGGGAGGCGTTACCTGGCAGGAACACCTGGTGGCCAATGACAAGAAACAACAAAAAAAATGTTTGATGTGGTACCAGTCAGATAGTCATCTCCGAGACAGTTCAGAAGCCACCAAGTTCGGGTCGCATGAGTTAAGCTATAAGCTTCAGTTTTCTATTGTGTAGACTGAGAGGATGAAGCTAGATAACTTTTATGATCACTTATAGATCTAATTTATGAGAATTACCCCAATTAAATGAAAAACAAAATTTTGAGTGTTCTCATTTATTGAAAAATATTTATTTATTGATCTCTAACTATGAGCCAGGAGCTATATGAAGATCTAGAAATTTAAAAGTCCATGTGCATGGTCTTTTCCCTCAAGGAGCTTACCTTCACTTAGTAAAATGGACAACCCCTTATATATGGTATGTTTATTACTCTAATGGAGAAAGCACAGAAGAATGCACTTCATCCTGAAGCAGAGGCTTAAACGGGGGACCTCATTTTGCTTATTCAGTTGCCGAAAAAGTTTGTTTAATGAGTTGCTTCCAGATGCAACCTCTGATATTTTAAAAAATTATCAAAACCTTTCAATGTTAATGTTTAAGTACAGGAATTCTGTTCAAGTAAAGGAAGATTTGAACTAAGTAGGTGGCCATATGACAAGAAGTCATTTTAAGCAAAGGCAGGCCCTTTGCATCAGGTTGAGAAAGCAGGCCCTGTTTTCAGGATGCAGCAGGGAGACACTGGGCAGGAGCTCAGGGTGAGGAAACTGCGTATGTGCCAGTTTCTCAAGTGGGCTTCGTGGTGATTTCTCAATTCCTGAATCTCTGGATGCCATGCAAGTGCACAGGTCCAAATCCTTTCCAAAGACAAATGGAAGTGATCCTTAACTTACTGCCTACGTATTCAATTCCTCCCCTTAATCTGAGCATAGAAACAGGAGTATTCATTTGAAATCTCTGGTTGTATGATCCTGCAAAAAGAAGAGAGAGAGCTTTTGAGTAGAGAGATCAGCTCCCTTTATTAATCCAGTAACTATCTTCTTCCTGTTAATTTTATCTATATTCCAGCCATCAAAAATTTCCACGTCTTTTGTTTTTCCACATTGTACTGAAAAGTAACTCCAATCCTTCCAGATTCATTTGTGTATTTCCACCCATCTCTGACTAAAATGACAGGAGTCAGTCACATAGGCCTAAGCCCAGCAGAGAAAGCTGATAAACACCGCTGACAAAACCTGCAGGCTAATACTGATTAAAAATGCCATTAACAATATTTCTGGCAAAGAAAAATTTTAATAAAGGAGCTCAGTTAACTTTCTATTCATGCTAATGGAGGGGGGCAGTGGTGCAGATAATCCAAATGTCAGTTGTATTTAATTTTGTCCTGCCTGCTCTGGGCTCTGAGTGACTGCGGAGGCATACAGGGTAGATAGAAGCTTCTATCAGTGACTCAGAGAGGCCTGAAGGTTTACGTGGTACAGACCATTTGTGATGTCTGAGGCTGGGGTCAAGTTTCCTTCTTTTGAAAGTAGAGTTCTGATTTGGTTCTATGACTAGGTTCAACCCACAGTTACTATGAAGCCATGTGTTAGGGCATGAGGTTCTAAAAATTCAGAGGTGATTAAGGGATTGCAAGTTTCATGTGTGAGGGTGACCAGGTGGAGTTGGAGACTCATCCATTCAAAGCATCAGTGTCGTTTAGTTCACATCTGGGATTGAGCAATAGGGTAGATTGCTGTGAAGTGCCTTCTGTGCTCCATGGACACTGCCCCAGAACACAGGGAAGGCTTCTTAAATTTTTTTTTCACCTGAGTTTTTTTATTTTGTCCCGCCCGTTCTCGGCTCTGAGTAACTGTGGAGGCATACAGGGTAGATCGAAGATTCTGGATTTTTCTCCTACCTCTGTGTGTACTCTTTTTAAATTTTATTATCAAGAATGTTTACCTGTAACCCAGCCATTACATGTAGCTTTTCTTAGCCCTAGGCTCTCTCCTCTTTTTTCACTCTCAGTAGTTTCTATACCTAATCTCAGCCATACCCATGACCTCAATTAACATTTCTGTGGTGGATACTCAGGCATGCGCACCTTGAGCCAAGACTTCTCCTCTAGGTGAAGGCAGGTACGTTCAGTGGCTGATTAGACAATCTTCCTCAAAGTGGCTGAGGTACCTCATATTCAGTATGTCTAAGATTCTGCTCACAATCTTCCTCCCCAGGTTTGGTCCTCTGCTAGAACTCCTCTCAGTGAGTGGCATCATTGTTCATCCTTCTAGAAATGTGCTGCCAACCTACACAACTCCCACTCCCCAGCCTCATATCTAGTCCACCAACAGATATTATTGGTTTTAGTCCTAAATGTTTCTGGATCCACCCAGGTATCTGTATTGCTGCCATCCCTACCAGTTTCCAAGTTAACCTTCCCTTTTGCCTGGATCAACAAATAAGTTTATCCACATCTATTTTGAGTCTGTTCAGTCTTCTGTTCAGAGTATAGCTGGAGCAATTATTTCAAAATAAAAATCTAAAAGAAAATTCCTATCAGTTGTTAGATGCCCAATGAAATAGTTTCAGATAAAATTGTATAATGTTTGCAATTTACTTTATAATGTATTACACAAAAGAGAATAGGCAGAAGAAAGATCAGATGAGATAGGTAAAATATTGATTAACATTATAGCTGGGTTATGGATACAAAGGGGGTTTATTTTACTGATTTCTGTATTTTAGAGTATTTTTAAAGTTTCCATAATAAAAAAATCAACATATGCATACCTAAAAATGTAGGCATGTTATCTTCCTTTTTAAGACACTTGCTGGCTTTCTATTGCTCATATTATAAGGATAAAATTCTTTAATAGGAACTCAATTGCCTGTGAAATCTGGCCTTTGCTGATATTTCAAGACCTCTTCAGCGCCATGCACTCTTGCTCTTAGCCCTCCCGCTTTACCTCCATGTGTTACTCCCTCATACACGCTCCCAGCTGCAAGCCGAGCACCACCGTCTCCCCTTCCTTGACCAGGTTAAATCCCTCTAGCACAGACTTTCAGAACACTAGCTACTTTCCTTTCACAGTGCTTGTTACCTGTGCAGTTTTTGTATGATTGCGTAAGCCATTCGATCAGTGTCTCTTTACTTCACTAGGCCATAAAGACCAGGGAATCATCATTTTATCCCAAAGCATAATACCTAGCAAAGGTTATCAAAATCAGTAATTATTTGTTGACTGGAAGAATGAGTGAGAGTGGAGAAAATTTGAAAGTGGCGCTTTGCAACTCGATTGTAGGAGCTCCAGGATCTGTTTGAGATCAGTTCAGATGAGACTGCTGGAGGTCACTGGCTTATCCACCCACGGTGTCTGTAGGGTAGCAAGGCACTATCTCTTGGCTGCCTGTGTTCCTTAAGGTAGTAAATAGCAGAGCACACTCAAGCCCAGCATCAGCACAGTCACTCTCTCTGAACAAGGTTTTACAGTTATTTGACTATTGTAACTAAGTCCATTTTACCAGTTGGTACTGGGACTCAGTCCATGATAGAGAAAGAAATGACCTTTTCTCTATGATGTGATGCCCAGGCATGGGCTCTGTCCTTGTATCCATTCATCTGAGTTCTGAGTAGTTACTCTGCCTAATATTCTAGGTTTCTCTAGGGCAGGCTTGACCCAAACTCCCTCCCAGGGGATCCTGGCTTATACATTCCAGCCCTGGGGTTCCTTACCTGATGACAATCTGGTATCCACTATATACTTTCTTCTGTCTTCAGGAATAATTTTTGTAGTTATATCTGAGACTATATTATCTCTTGTGACCCTCTGTCTCAGGAAACACCCTCAAGTCTTAAAGCTGCCAACAGTCTACCTATAGTCTGCTGTTGGAGTAAACTTCACAGTCAGGTAAATATCCAGATATGGCCTCCCATGGTGAGAAAGCCTTGAATCAGTTCTGTGTCATCTTCTCTTAACTGTGTGTGTCCAGATATTAGAATGAGATAAATCCAGATTCACCAGTTAGGAGACAACTACATTCTCCTCTTTGTGATTATTAAGCTGTAGTATCTTCGACAAGTCATTTCCCCTGTGTTAGTCTCGGCTTGCATAGAGAGATTGGGGGAAGAGGGAGACTGAGGGAGAAACACACACACACACAGGGTGGGAGAGGAGAAATCTGGATTCATGTTTCTTGAACATTTACTCCAGTAAAAGTATTCAGTGATCAAATAGGCTTGGAGAACACTTAGATTAAATAAACTTAAGCAGCTGTCTTTATAGCAGGGCTTCTTACATTCTTGAATATGTTCTTATGCCTTATGATTCTCTATGAGATGTATATAGGATTAAGGGTTTACGCACTTACATGAACACTTCTGGAAATCAGTTCGGGAATGACCAGATGAGATTATCTCTCATTATAAAAGTTTAGTATTCTAACTTAAAGTTTTGTCTTGCCATATTTTGAAGTGTGATTTCTAACTGTAATACAGTCTGAATATTTGAAGCAAGAATGATAATATTCCATTGAAGGGATGTGCCATTGAAAGGAGGCACTAAACTAGTTCAGGTTAGGACTTTTTCTGGGTTAACATAGTTCTCAGGTACCTACTTGTTGCCAGGTACCTTCACAGTTGTGACAAATTGCCTGATCATCAATGTGTTACCATGGAAAATCATTAACCTGAGAAGACCAAGCCAATCATTTCAAAAGAGAAGCATGAAGTCTTAGCTTCTCAGATCAGAACCCATTTTGGAAGGTGGCAACTGCTGATATCTCCTGACCCAGGGCCAATTTGTTAGCAGATCTTCTTCAAGCATGTGAGTGGGTGTATTTAGGTGACATGAACTCTAAGAGTCAAGATAAAAGTAATCAATTCTACCTTGTAGTTATTATCTTCTTATGCTAGATCATGAGCACCATCTTGTAAACTGAACTCAAGATAGTTTAATAGAAAAAATATGTTGTTTTAGTAAAGTTGAGGGTCTGTCCTTGTTAATTTGTACTCAAAAGACTAGTTTTATAAACATGGCTGCTCCTTAGCCAAGGTCCGTGGAGAGAAGCATTTCATTTACTGTGCAGAGCTCTTGTCCTAAGTCCTGACCCTTCCAGCATTACCAGGTTTCTGCAGCCTCTTTGTTTCTTCCTTCACAAAGACTATCCACTTCTATTGTCCAGTTTAGCATCTCACCTCTCCCAAATCTTCTCCCTATCTTCTGAACTACATGATCTGTTTTCCTCTTGTACAGCTTGCCTGCAGGTAATTGTTTGAAACTCCTACACTTAGCAATCCTCTATGCCATTCACTGCTGTGGGTGGGCAGTCCTCCACCCACTCCACCATATGGTTTTCCTAATTCTTTCCTACACTCTCTAAGTCCCAAAATTATACCCAGACACCATCTGGTAGAACTCTAGAAAGTCATATCTGACATTTTTTTATTTCTAAATAAAATAAAAAGAGGAGGAGAAGCAACAGCACATCTTAATGGACCATGACAAACACAGGCTACTTCTTAACAATGCTTGGTATTTGTCTTTATTTTTAGAATGTCCTCCTGCTGCTTTTACTATCACTCTCTATTTATTCTTGACAAGGTTCATAGAACAGAAGAGAAGGGAAGGTGTCAGGAGGGAGTGTAGAGAAACAGTTCATTAAAAAGAAAATAATTTTTAAGAGATGAGACAAGCTGCTACCCCTACCACAACCCAAACTGGTAGGAGTCTAGGGATGCTGTGGTTTCTCTAGTCAGTGTTACACATTGTCTGCTGTGTGTGACCTTGACTCTTCATTCTCAGTGCTGGTCTTCTGAGTCCTACATGGCATATACTGTGGTTCTTTGATAACCAGCAGCTTCTTGAACTTACAAGGGACACACAAATCCTGATATGATTAGAACAATAGAAAAAGGAGGCAGTATTATTTGAAGTTCGGGTGTTATAAAGAAGGAGTTTTATTTGTTTACTTTTTCTTATTCTCTCAATAATTATACTGACAGAGGATCTTTGGATGGTTCTTTAGGTCAAAGGAGAGTCAGAAATCAGACAATCCATCTGAAAACAGGGATCTCATTTATTCTCTGAAAGGCTTTGGCTGAGTGTTCACACTAGTATTGGCGACTCCTGGCTGTTCACCAAAACCCAACACCTATTTTATGACATCTTCTCTAAATCAAGAACTATGCTAGAGCTAGAAACTGCTGTGAATCAGTGGTGCTAATAGTTTATCATCTGGTTATAGATACAAAAGAGAATATTAGAGGATGTCATCACATGGTATACATCGCAAAGTTTCACATGGAATTATGTTAGAATACAAGGTTCAGTGGCTGGATAAATGTCTTCTCTATTAGTTCTCCCCTCAAAATGACTCTAAAATCACTTATCACTCCTTATAGGCCACTAACAGCAACACACAGAGACCCCACCTTGTGATGGGAATTCCAACTCACCACTCCATTCAAGCTGCCTTCTGTTTGATCTTTAGACTCCTGCCCCTTCTATTGCCCTCTCAAAACTCAGGTGATTTTGTTATGAAATCCATGGCCCTTTATTGTACATATTTATCTGTTGTCTGTTTTCCTTTAGTAGACTTCCGGGTTCTTGAGGGCAGAGGTCTTTCTTAACCATCACAAGTTCTAGCACTGATCTAATTAGATGTGTGATCTTGGTAAGCAGTATAACCCCTTTGAATCCCAGATTTCACATATATTAATTAGGAATTAATGTTGTCCTCCCTGCATTAAGGGTTGTTGGACCTTCAAAGACAATAAAGATAATTCATGCAGCCTAATGCTGCACATAGAGTAAGTATTCAAGAAGATATAAATGAAACACAAGATACAGCATCTGTATTCTCAATTACTGTGCAATCTAGGCTCACACATAAAGGGTCCATTAATGTGCAATGAATGAATTAAGCACTTGATTCAAGGGAGGTTCCCTGCAGGTGAACAGTTTCTAGATGTGTCACTCTCAAGCTGGAGACAGTGATATCTAAATTTTTTTCAATTAATTAAAAATCTTAATATCTTTTTTTCTGAATCCTTCTAAGAAAGAAGTGCAAACTTTGCTAAAAAGGGAATACAGAACCACTGAGCAATTCTGAAAGAATTGCTGATCAGGCAAAGAAAAGCACCAATATCAGTTGGAATTTTGGTAAATGCACCATTGGGTAGAGGTTTAAAGGTGGCTTGATCTTTCCCTGAGCCACCGCAGATTGCACGGGTCTCTGATCCAGACCCCATGAACTGTGCATGATAGTTACAGAAGACCACTGAACCTTTTTAATTTCTAGAATTCTAACAGCATATCTGCCCCACATTAAAAAGGAGGTGAATTGGTGTCGGGGTCTACCCAGTATACCAGTAGTAAATGGGCAGTAAATTGCCCTTCTGGCCCATAGTAAATCAATTCTGAATAAATAGGAAATTAGAGGGCAAGTGAAGTACACAGGTGGAACAGATCAGGGGTGAAATGGAAAAGCAAGTGGAATGTGTTAGTTGCTACCTTTCTGTGTCGTGCTGGTGGTATGCTCTCCTTGCTTCTGGTTTTCAGTATCTCTGTGTCACGTAAGCTGTTGGTTTGGCTTTGCTATTTCAAGCTGGCTAAGGCAGGGTCAGGGAGGGATGTACTCAAAGGAGTAGTCCCAAGAATTTGTGGCTATTTCCCAAAGACAGAGAAGTTATCTGAACTTTAAATTTGGCAGGGACACTGGCATTCTGCTTAGTCTTTGTACTCTGGAGACATGTTTTGCAAGCACTAAATTGACATTCTCTTCCAAACTGTGTGGACAACCACTGCTTCCATACTGATGCTGTGTGATTATGAGATAGAGAATCAGTGTTGTTTATTTTTTTATCTGGTTTTAGTTTTTTGGACACTTAGTTGTGTATGGGGTGGTGAGGTTCAAACCTGGCTCATTGAGCAGTCCAGGCAAGTGTTCTCCCACTGAGCCACTGCTCCAGCCCCACTGTTGCTATGTCTTAACCCGTGGATTAGATTCCCATCAATATAGACACATTTCTAGTTCAAGTTCACAGTTCCTCTTGGACAGTGTAACCTGAACTAACTTTTCCCTACTCCAGGGCAAAGACCCACAAATAAGCAGTCTCCCTTATTCCATTGGCTACAGAGTTTAGATTTCCTTCCTTTTTCCGCTGCTTGCCATAAAAGTCCCAGGGTAGCCTTGGCTAGTCACTCACTTCCTGTAGACTCTGTCTTTCCACTAGAAAGTGAGTTACAGAGGGATATATGAACTAAATTTCATGAGAGAGAAAGAGAAGGGGGCTTCATCCAAAGTGATGGTAGAATTTGATACTCTGATAACTGGGGAAATTAGCAAGAGGTAATACAGACCCTCTTGGCCCCTTTCAAATTACCTCACTAAGTGGTTGGCTACTCCACTGCCAACCAAAACTGTCCTGGTAAAAATCTATTTAGTAAATTAACATTATAAATGCTTCACTCTGGGCTTCCTCTCACATCACAGGGTTTTCGCTAATTTTAAATGGCATTGCCTCTTCACTGGAGATTAACAAGATATGAAGCAATCCCAATATTTTAATCAGTGTTTGGGGATGATTCCTGCTGAATAGCAGGAAATGTGGTTCTTCTGGAAATCCATTTTTCATTTGTTTTCTCATTTGCATCCCTAGTTTAAAGAAAATTGACTTTTAAAAAGTGAATGATAATTAATCTTTGAAAATACTGCAATTGGTTAGCTTTACTGCTGTTCCAGAATTCCCAGCACATACCCAAGCTAAGCATGCCATGGAAGGGGCTGGAATGACAGGGGAGGAGCCTCAGTGGCATGCAGGTATTTCAGTATTAGGCAGAGTGCCAGTCCAGCTGGCAGGGAGGAAATGAGAGGTGGGGCAGCAGCTCTCCACATCCCCTTTATGTGGTATAGGGGAAAAGCTTCTGTTCTTTGGAGGCACCTCTCATTATTTCTGCAAGTGGAGAAATGGCCTGCTCAATTCAAATTAACTGCAAGGGCAGATTGATGGATGGTTCAGAAATGTGTTATAAAAGTTAAATTATAAAGGAGTAGATTTCATCCCCAGCAATATGATATAAGATGGGGAGATAAACCCTTCTAGGTGTAGAACAGATAGAAATGCTGGATAAAATATTTCAACACATAATTGTTTAGCATGGTTGAGTTTGCAGTGAAGTCAGAGAAACCATTAAAGACTACAAAGGACAAGAAAATGTTTTTCTATGTAAGCATTAGGGCTGGTGATTATCCTGAGAGCATGTGCTCCCAGGACAACATTGTCAAAGGCCTCTATATGCAGACCACATCTGGATGTGCATGTTCTATAATACCCAGAAGTCTGGATTCCTACAGCCTGGGTCTCCAGGCACTGTGAGGATACGCAGTTGTATAGGTGATAAAGTGTGGGCCTTTCCAGGCTGGCATGTTGGACTAGAAAATCTTACATAAAGTTTTAATCCTCAAAGATCAACACAGTTGGTAGGTGAACCTCAACATGCTCTGCCCTACAATAGGTGGATTATTTGTTTCTGTCTAGTTTCTGTGTAGGGCAAAAAGAAAGGCAGAAAGCAAGCTCCACCAAGAATTTCTATCTCATATGCCTTTCCTTTAAATTTGAGGGTATACCTGTGTAATTAAAATGAAAGGTAAAAGACAAAACACATAACCTCATTAGGTACAAGGGATCCTGACTTGATAAGAACTTGACAAAAGCAAATGTAAATTATCTATGAAATGATAAACTTTAAACCCAGGTCCCCAAATTCCTATAGGCAATGTTTGAAGGAATCAGAGATCATAGCTAAAAATTGCCAAGTATGCAAGGAAATAAATCACATGAGTGACACTCAATATAAACAACAGGCTGTAGAGTCAGACCCACAAAGAATGAAGAAATTGCAATAATCTGATATAGAAAATAAAAGCATCTGTGTTTCATGTGCTTAAAAATGAGAGAGGGATGAAAAAGTCTGGAAGATTCAGAAAAAAGCAATCAGAAGATTTATAAGTAAAACAGTAATTGAAATAAAAGACCATTGTGTGTAGACTAAATAGCAGATCGGACACAAAGGAAGAGCAAATTAATGTTCCAGAAAAATAGATCAAGAAGAAATTACCCGAATGTAATTTAGACAAAAAAGGAATAGAAAATAAGAGGTTAAGAGTTAAAGAGAACAGAATGAAAAAATCCTGCATCCACCTAATTGAAGTTTCAGAAGCAGAGAACAGTGGAGAGGCAATATTCAAATTAATAATGGATAAGAAACTTCCAGAAGTTGTAGAGAAACTGTACAAGTTCAATCAATACCCAAATGAGGACAGCTCAAATAAGGAAAATTGCGGACTATTTTCATTCATGAACACATAAATGAAAATTCTTGCCAAAGAGTTCACAAACAAATGTGTAAAGAAGATAATAGTATGATTGCTTCTAGTCTGTCTTTTATTTCTCTCTAGGTCATTTAGTCAGACTGTGTGTACTTAAATACCATATTTATGGTGATGACTTCCTAGTTGAGAATTCTTTTTTGAGTTTGGACTCAGGTATCCAACTACCTCTAAGCATATAGACATCCCAACCAAAATAAGTTCAAAATGGAGCCTTTCATTTTTCCTCCCAAGACTGTTTCCCTCTTACCTCTAGGTCTTTCCCTTGGGTATTCCAACATGCATTGAATTCTCTTCATCTAATACATTCCATTTTTCTTCACATCTCAAGTTCCTCCCATCCAGAAGTTTTTCCTGACCTACCTCCCTGTCCCCTGCAAATCAGAGCTAGTGGTCCCTCCTGTGTCCCCTCATATCTTCCTGAAGTTTTGAGCATATAGCACTTACACAATATGGCAATGATGGTACTTGCTTGCTCTCATTGGAAGCTTCTTGAGAGAGCATCAGCTATGAGCATGGTGTTTGGCCCTTATTTGTCAATAGTTCAGTAAATATTAGACGACTAACTGAATGAAGAGATAAACAGTTTAGAAGAGGTGTGTGAAGGGCAATAAAGAGGAGATGTTCTCCATCTGATCCAAAAGTTAAGCAGCTCAGAAAATTCTGATCAGAGTATACTAGGGCAATTATAATCTTTGATCATTTTGAGAGGAAATTCTGGAGTGTGGAGATTATTTTAGGTGAGAAGACAGGCAGCAAAAGCTAATGTGGAAAAATGTAAGCAAGTTACCTGGAGCCGAAAGAATGTTTGGAAAGCACAAAAATACCTCCCAAAAGACCAGATTCTCTGTAACTTTGGAAGACACAAGCAAAAGTTTGCCTGTTCTCCTTGGGACTGAAAAGCCTTGAAGGATTTTTCTTGGAAGACTTATGTGGCCACATTTATACTCCCCCCACCAAAAATAATAATAATAATAATAATTCTGGAAACAGCAAGGAGATTGGCCCAAAGGTGTGGAATTGGGCCCAGGAAGGTAGGCTGTAAGACTTCCAACCACCAGTTGATAATTGATAAGAGGTGGCTAGGACAGCGAAATGGTTCATTAGCAAGGGAAGACCCGATTGTTCTGATCAGAGTGTTGGGGAAAGGTGCTGGTGGTAAAACTAATTTTCTGCTAGAACTGTCATTCAGGGGATTATCCAGCTGTCAGCACAATCACTGGCTTGGCTGTGGCTAAGCCAACCCTGCTTTTGTCTCCCAGGAACTACTGCTGGAATCTGCGGAGACATCTCCCCCATCTAAGAACCATCTGGAGAAGGTCACTCTGACATGAGGGATTTATATTCATTAAAAAGTTTCCAAAAGCACAAGCCATTGCTCAGAAAGGGAGAGATGACATCAACTTTCATTCTTTCTCTTGTTCACTACCTTCTGCTGGTTTTATTACTATTTTGACACCACCTTTGATTTTGAAGCTGAAAACAAATAGAAGCTACAAGTCCTGATATTCATTAAATGTGAGAAGATAGGTTAATCCTCAGGAATCTGATTCTGATGTTAAAATCCACGAAGACTTGACTTAGCATTTTGAATCTTTTGTGGAAACTGGTGACTGTTAAAGAGAGGTTATGGCTTATAGGCCGATTATGGTGCATTTCTCTTCTATAGTCCTCCTAGGATTTTATAATATTTTAGAAAATATTAATTTATTAAGTAAACATAGTAATCTCCACACTGTTATCTAAATATTTAATTTGCATATTGAATCATACATCTGATAGAGTGGAGTAAATGTGATTAACTTCATTAATAAAGATGTTCCAAGATGAATGTTTTCCTTGCTGTGCTGTGATGTTTTCTGACCCAGATTTGAATTAGAGCCCGCTGGCTTTTAATGCCACACATTACTGTCTCTTCTGTTTTTAATGGATAATGCTGTCAATACAGCTAAGCAAACAAGTATGGGCCAAGGCAGTATGTGTGCTGGCTCTCAGCAGGAGGCTCCTGAGTGGCATGGATTTAGACAAGGATGTTTCAGGGGGTTCACCACAGGCCAGGGCACATGTTAGTATGTTTTCATGTGCTAGCTTGACCTGCTAGACAGGGCGGGACAGCCCTTCAGGCAAGCTGTTTGGGCCATAACATGGACTCCAGAGGAAAGAAGTCTTTGGGAATCCAGAAGAAAACTCAGCCAACTGAGTGAAAGCACATCACCAGTTATTAGGTTATAAGGTTGACTAAAAGAGAAAAATGTATTCATACATCTGCTAAAGTACACTGTGTGCTACAAATGTGTCTATATACTAGCTTTCACTGAGAAGCAACACACCATAGAAGCTAAACAGATAGGATAGAGTTTGACACAGACGTCCTAGTTTTTACTCTATACCTCGGTTTCCTAATCTGTAAATGGGAATTATTTATTTATTTATACTGGGGATTGAACCAAGGGGCACTTAACCTCTAGTCGCATCCCCAGCCCGTTTTATTTATTTTGAGACAGAGTTTCACAAAGTTTCTTTAGGCCTCTCTACATTTCTGAAGGTGGCCATAAACTTGCAATCCTCCTGCCTCAGCCTCCTAAGCTGCTAAGATTACAGGTGTATGCCACCATACCCAACTGTAAATGGGGATTTTAATATGATCTTTCTCAGGTTAAGTGAGCTAATGTATGTTAGAGTGCTTAGCAATCAACTGTCACAACATAGTCTTTCTCGTTCGCCTGTTGGTATCTGGCACTCTAGCAGATACTTTTGGACTGGTCAAAAGTAAGGAGTCAGTATGCCAAAATTCAATCCCTCAACATTGAGTACCCACTCAGCATTCCCTAGGGTCCAGAACTGGCACCAGGACAACAATAAATAAGACACTCTCTTCTTGAAGGAAACAGAATCTAGTAGAAGAGACAAATGTATAAACAGTAGGCCAATTCTGTTTTGAAAGCGATAACAAAGGCATGTATAAAATTCCAGAGGGAGTAGAGAGGAGGAGCCTTGGTTCTGATGTAAGGGGTGTAATGGTTTAGATCTGAGGCATCCCCTAAAAACTCAGATGTGAGACAACACAAGAATGTTCTGAAGAGAAATGATTGGACTATGAGAGTTGAGACATGATCAGTGGATTAATCTGTTGATAGGCAGGTAGAGTGTGGCTATGGGAAATAGATAACTGGGAACCCTTCAGGGTTTATATTTTGTCCCTGGTAAGTGGTGCTATCTCTGCTTCCTGACTGTCATGTCCTGAGCTGCTTTTCTCCTCCATGCCCTTCCACCTTGATGTTCTGCCTCTCTGTGGACTCAGAACTGTGGAGTTGGCTACCTAGAGCCTGAGACCTTTGAAACCATAAGCCCCAAATAAACTTTCTCTCTTCTACATGGGTCTTGTCAGATCTTGTGTTCACTGCTACAGAAAAGCTGTCTAAAACAGGGGTTTAGGAAGGAAATGATTTATGTAGATTTCAAGTACCGGGTTTTGCAATGTGACTAAGAGTTGGATGGGCAGAGTGTGAGTGATGAGGAGAGTAAAGGGGTTAAAGATGGCAGGAAGAGAATGCAGTGTGTGGGAGAAAATATGCCATATATTTTATCCCTTTTGTTGTTTCTTTGATTTGGCTATGAGATTTATGGTCCTGGAGTATTACCAGTTCCTAGTCTAACTTTGGAAGGAATTGGAAGGCTAATGGAAGAATCAAACTGGAGAATTCCCTCCTATTCTGGCACCAGCATGCTAACGTCCAGCTGCGTGTGTACTGTCATTTATAGATCGCTGGCTTGCCTCCAATGCTGGAGTCTAGACTTCGTCGATTATTTTGTTTCTGAGATGATCTTCTGGCCAAACTGAACCAAGAAACTGTATGCATAGCAAGTTCAAACTCTTAGCTATTCAGAGCTTCATTCTTCTGGGGGAAATGAAATGGCAAAAATAGGAGACAGTTTATGGATTTCAAAATATAACCATTTCCTTTGTGGGAGGGAGACTGGAGCTGAGCATAAAAATTCTACAATCTCCTTCTCCATTTCTTCTGCCCTTCAGTCCCTTGCCTATCTTTCAACATACTATCGCACTGAGAAATGGATTAAAAAAAACACCTTGGTTTCCAATTCATTAAAATTAAATGTGTCACATCTTACAAGTGAAAATACAATTTCTCAGATGGAAAATGAAAACATTTTCCCCTCCTATTTTGCTATTACTGTCCCCACAGTCTCACAGTTGACAGTTTTAGCTTTAAAAGGCTGTCTTACACAGATATGCATAGAATTCATATTGGAAGCATTAGGAATTGAAAAGAAGTACACACAGGTGCTCTGAGGGAAGCCAGGCTATGTGAAGAGCCTCTGAACTGACCATGAGAGAACAACACCCCTTTTCTGATGGTCTCATTTGGCCGAAGGATGGATCACCTAAGCTGAACCAATGTATCCAAAGCATGTGGTTAAACATAAAGTGATGTGCATAGGTTGCCAGGAGTTCTGTACCTGCTGTACATACAGGACAAAGGAGAAACAAGGACCTACTCATTTTCTGAATCTCTTTCAATTTTTGGATTCCCAGTTTTAATGGTACCATCATCTTCCCTTCTAAGAAATCTGGAAATGAGCCCACATTTTTCATCTAATGTAAACTTAGTTTGTCACTGTTTACAGAGTAGCATGAAGGAGGTTGAGTGGATCCAAAAGGGTGAGCTGAAGATGTCTGGCACCCAACCCAAGCAAAACTGATCATTTTGTGCCTCAAAGGGCCTGGTTCAAACAATATTTTTGTTTGCATTATACCATATTGCAATCACTGGGCTTTATATTTCTTTCCCTTACAGTGTTATAACCATTTGGATAGCAGGAAACCTGTTTTTTTGTTTCCTAAAATTTTGTAGTCTTTGTATTCTTATTGCTCACCATAATGCCTAGCAAGTGACAGACAATAAAATTTTACCTAAATGGCCTAGTTTTTCCAGATAACCATGAATAAAGTGGCAGCCCTAGAGGGTGAGGGAACTGATTCTCCTCTATTTGTATATTGGATGAAAGGGAATGCATTAGATGACATTAACAACACCTCTCTCTACTCTCCATCCCCTTTACCTGATATTTTCCATTTCTGTCTGTAGTTCTTCCCTTTAGTCTGTGGGTTTCTTTCTCAAACGATACCAGTGTCTGAAGTCCCTAAATCTCAAGTCATTATCCAGTCACTCTGAGGAAATGAAAAAGACACAAGAAACTATTGCAGATAAAGGAGAAATCGTTTCTTCCCCAGTTTCTATCCCAAGTCCTATTATGTAGACCTGACCACTTCTAAACTGGATTTCTTCCTATTTTATCCCACTCATCCAAAACCTGGAGCTGAGTCATCTTCTAAGTAGTCTCCTATCTGTTTCCTTGTGGTTCTACCTCAGTTTCTACTTGGCCCTCCTGGCACTTCACTGTAATTAAGTTTTTAGTGTCTGTCTCTCCCACTTGACTATATATACATGAGGTAGGGAATTTGTCCTATTTATTTTGGTAACCCCAGTATTTAACCAACACCTTACAGATATTTAAAAATTGCTTGTCTGAGAGAGTGACTTCACCGCTTGTGAAGAACATCATTGTGCAAATAGGAGACTTTCACTCTGTTCAATGAGAGAGGCCAAGTCTAGAGTTTGCTGAGCATGGCCATGGTAAGAATGATTCTTCATTTCTTCTGACTCTCACAAAGGGATAAGACATTCAAGTTACTTTTGTAATTTTAAAACTTGTAATTTTATTACCAATGAAATAACTAGTCAGATGATATTTTTATGATGTCACCTACTTATTCTGATTTGAAGGCTCAAAGTATTGTCTCTTACCACTTATATTAGTCATTACTATCCTCTGTGAAAATGAAAATGTGTATTATTGGGCAGAAACACAGAGATTCATCATAAGCCATGAACTTCTATGAACTTGTGAACTCTAACATTTTGTCATATGTACCTGGGACACAGAATAGCTAAGTTTTGGTTAAGGCAAGGAAAAAAGGAGACCTCTTTTATATTGATCCTCAATGCTGGATGAAGAAAGGCAGTTCTGTAAGGGCTGGAATCTAAACAGGGTGTAGTGTTGTCATGGCAGAGCAGGCCAGAGGAGGAACACTGGAGTGGATGACTTAAGAGCCAGGAGATAGCAGGATGAGGGGAAGAGTGCAAATACTTCAAATCTTGACCTGGCACTCTTCTAGAAAATGTGTAAGATGAGCTAATCAAAAGACTCTGACATCAGGGTTTGAACATCAGTGGCCCTTAAAATATCATCAAGTCCTATATGAAGTCAGGGAAACATGTCTGAAATGGATCCAATACAAGTCAGAGTGATTGTAAATGCCTACTGAATGTCTGCAAGATACAGTTTGAGATTTTTGTGGGACATACATGAGGAATATAAGACACTATCTTGTCCCCCAGTGATCTCACAGTATCATTTTGAAGACTTCATAACAGAATATCAAACCAAACACTTCTTTGCCTTATATTTAAAACATATCAATCTTTGTTCAATCAATAACACAGACCATCTGCCTGCTAGACACTTGTCAGAGAGAATAACCTCAAATTGCCAGCTCTCTCGCTCTTATCAGAATCCAATCTAAGAGAAGAGATACTTAGGAAGATAGTCTCTAAGGAATGGTTTCATGTTTTTTTTTTTTTTGCAACAAGTTTTTTTCTTCCAATGATATCTTATAGGAAATGAAGTATAAGAAATAGAGAAAAGTGAAGGTGCTCTGGTTAAAAGGGGCAAGAAATCCGTGAAGCCACTCAGCCTTCTTTGATCCCTAAGGCATCTGTGTGTGGCTACAGACCCTCCTAATGATTATAGTTTAGGTCTAATGGTAATGCAAGATCTTTACTCTTCCTCACGTCTGCTCTTGCAAATATACAGTGGAAAGCTACAATTAGGCCTCATTTACCTTAGCACACACAGAACTGTTTTTTTCTGAATTATGCCTTTTGCTTAACCTTAGGGCAAGAGTAAAAACTATCTTATTTTTTTCCTTTATATGTTTTTGAATTGATAGGAAAAAATGTAAAGAGAGTATGTTACTTAGGTAGTTTAAAAGAAAAACAGAAAAAGATGATATAGTGAAAGCAGTATCATAAGAAGGTAGATCTGGTAGTACAGTTAGAATAAGCTGGAAATATTAGAGACTGCGAGTAGACAGAAGTTCGGAAGCTGGTGGCATCAGTCAAGAGCAACACTGTAGACACCTGGACCAGGGTGGTGACATGCTCAAGATGGAGATCACTGTCCATAATACCCACTAAGTGTGAGGACAGATACATTGGGGAATATCACACATTAGGATAGAAGGACAGCAGGGCCATGGCAAAAATGGCATAGGGTATCAGTGGAGAAATGCTGAGGGATTTGATCAGTGAGTTTTGTACAAGGAGGGCAAATTGCTGTCCTTTAGCAATCATGATCAGAGAAAGCCATGGATGAGAATATTATGCTTCCTTGAATCATGAGGGCAGTGGAAGTGAAGGGAATTGAACACTTGGAAATGGTAATACCAAGCACTCAGTAGTGACTCTAGGACTCTAGTTCTGCGTATAAAACGCTTCCTGCTAACACTCCTTCAGATGACAGAATTGCCTACATCCTAGTGATTCAGTAAAAATGACCATTTACATTTGTACACAGAATTGAGGTATTTCACACCCACTCTCTTATTTAGTCCTGCTGACAACTCTGTGAGGGACCCATGCTGGGGCCCATATCTTTTCCCTGCAGCCCTGCGTTTAGTTTACATGCCACCACCCCACGGGATCACAGGGTTTTGCATCCCTTTATATCTACTGGGGCATAGGAAGTGGAAAACTCTTGAAGTCATTCAGAGTTTCTGCTGTGTTTGGTACTCTGTGCATCACCTTTCCAAACTTTTCGGAATTGGATATTGATGTTGGCTACTTGGCTCGAAGGACTGTGTTTCATTTTACCAATGTCTCAATTTTATTCATTTAGCTGGTATCTCATCTCTCCTTATCCATATTTTATCCACATTAGCACCATCTTGTGTGTCTGAGCTCTCATTTAATATGCACAGGCAGGTGTGGTCTGCATGCAGATGCCTTTGAGGATGTCTTCCTTGAAGTTTCCTGTCCTCCCACTCTGGATATTTTTGCTGGCCTGTGACCTGTCTGTGTTTCTTGTCAATGCCTTTATGGTGATGTCCTATATATTTTGTGTAAATGTGACCTTTGAAGTGTTTTGCTTTGGCCTTTTTTACTAATGAAGACTGATTCCTCTTTTTTTTTTGGTAAAGCAGTACATAATGAGGCATTGAAAACACACATGTGTAGTATACACTTGTACGTATGTGTAATATATAAATGTATATATGACAGTATTTGTTATGTATTATACAGTGTGTATATGTGTGTATATAAATTATGTTTATCTTTCTACCACCTGTCCATCCATCCCTTCTATCTGTTCACACACCTGCACATACAATACATTCAAGACTAAGTCCTGAAATCTAGGAATAAAAGAGTGACCTTGAATATGTAATGTCTTCAGGAGAACATGTTCAGTTTGATTTATTCAGTCCTCGAAAGAGCTTATTTATACAAAGAAGAATCATTTATTTAGAAGCACTGAGATTTAAACATAGAAGTTATCTTAGAGTCATCAAGTCCAAAGTCTTATTTTTTAGCTAAAAATATAAAGGTTATGGAGTTAGCTCAAAGTCAGCTCTATCTCACATGACTTACGCCTCAGCTGGGATTGGAATCTGGGAGTTTCCTAAATCCTACCGTGGTTCCCTTCCTTATGTCCCTTTGTTTCTTCCCTGCCTGTTTTTTTTGTTTTTTGTTTTTTTGCAGGGCTGTGGACTGAACTCGGGGCCTTGAGCATGTTAGGCAAGCACTCTGCCACTGAGCTAAATCCCCAACCCTGTGCCTGGTTTTTTTTTTTTTGTTTGTTTGTTTGTTTCCAAGATGTGTAACAGTTTAGGAGAGTAATTAAAATTAGAGTTCAACACAATCAATCTATAGCATTTTATTATGAGATTTGCTATGAATGATCATATTTAACTCTGAATTCCCCTGGGACCACAGAGTAGCCAGAGACATGGAAGACAGAAGCAGAGAATGGAGAACCTCACCATTGAGAAGTTAAGTCTTCAAAGTGGTAAGAGTGGGGCTGGAGCAGTGGCTCAGTAGTTATGGCAGTTGCCTGGCTTGCGCAAGGATGTGGGTTTGAATCCCAGCACCACTTACACAGCTAAGTGGTGGAACAATGAAAACCACATGAAAAACTAAATAAATTTGATTATTTTTTTCTCTCTTGCTCACTGTTCCTCTCTCTTAAAAAAACAAAAGTGGTAAGGAGCTTGGAGTTACATTGAATCTCAGACATCCCTTCCCTAGTCTTTGGTACAGGAAGGACATAGTGCCCCCTTTTCTGACACCTTTTGATTTCCAAGCAACCTCTGAGTATAGGAGCCAACCAGAAATTATTCAGACATATGTCAGCCTCCTTCACAGAAAAGATACAATTACCAAAGACTGTTTTCTTCCCACCATCCTGAGGCTGTTTTTTGCACATACCCCAGATTAAGAGGTGATTTTGGCATTGGATAGTTAGGTTTTCCCAATGTTAAGACCACACTTAATTAATGAAATTCAGTAAGACATTTGGTAAAAATCACTGAATGGAAACCAAACTGGCTGAACTGATTAGAATGTGAAACAACTTGTCTTTTGAAACTGAACCCTCAGTCTGGTAGTTTTGTGCTGCTATAATATATACGAACTCCAAACTAAGCTGTGTCCTTGTGCAATTTTGACATAGCAAAACTGTGTATGTACATAAACATGAACAGAAACTTTGTAAGTAGCTTCTTTCTGAATGAGCTTGCTGATGGGGATTTTCTGTTTTACAGAGATAAATTTGAGACAGGAATCATATAGAAGGGTGAGGTTGAAATGGGCATCTATGTACCTGTATAGGGGCAAGTTGAATAAAGGGCAGGCAGCTGATGCTTTCCCAAGGCAATGGTGATTTAGACTATGTAGACCATTTAGGACTTTCAACTAGATGGCCTGGTCATCAAACAACTGGAAACTACTAAGTGATTCATCAGTTTATTTAAATGAGATGGACTGTTTGCAGATACAGCCAAAGCTACCTATTTTTGCTGATTTTTGGACAGAGCAGGTTTGGGCTTTGTCTCTTATTGGGATCCTGGAACCAAAATGCCTAAGCAGTCTTAATGTGAATCGCATAAAGCAATCTGTTAACTCTATGATTAGCCACACATAAGACCATTATTTTTTCTACTTGTTGACAGTATTTGACCTTAATTCTTTCATTTTAACTTTTTATTTAGAAATAATTTTAAATTTACAGAAAAGTTGCAGCTTATCTCTCCCTCCTTCCTTTAAATACTTAAGTTTCTATTTCCTAAAAATAAGAGTATTCTCTAATATAACCATTGTACACTACACAAATATTTATTTCTCATTAAAGTTTCACCCACTACATTCTGCATCTGTTGATGATTCTTGCCTTATTTCATTTGGAATGGCTGATTTAGTGACTATCTACCATGCTTCAGTTATTAGGTTAGACACTTGTATGACCATAACTGACCCACATCAGTACCACACACTAAACAGTTATGCTACTAGAACTCCTATAGCTCACTCTCTAACTTCAGTCCATTAGAAAAAACAGGCATGTAAGCAAATGCATTATAGTCAGAGAGGCAAGGGCAACAAGGGCAGTGAAAAGATAGCTCAAAAGAGGTCAGATTGTGTTCTTCTTTGGAGAGAGGTTAACAAGGACCTCCCAGAAGAGGTAATTCCTGGAGCAAATGTCTCCAATTAGAGCTGAGAATACATTCTTAGCCCTATACATTATGGTGATAGAAAATACTAGCTGCTCTAAATTTAAGACATAACTACTGCCTGGATTTTTTTTCAACCTTTTTGACTTCTGTCCATAGGAAAAACTACTTTTTACATTATGGGGTGGGGGGGCAGGGTGGGGAGTGTGATATGCTGCATGCACATATTCACATAAATACAATCTTCAGAAACCATCCTTAACCTTACTACTTTTGAGGCATCCTCATATTTTTTATTCTAAATTTTTCTGTTCTGTTCCATTTTTTACATAAGTGTAGTACCAATGAATCCAGTATGAGAGAATGAAGATGTGGAAACTGGATTTCTAATAATTCTCCATGTCATTCTGGTGCTGGCCCAGAGTACTGGGCTAAGAAGGGTGAAATGGATTCTAAGAAAAAGGGAGTAGTCCCCAGGAGTTCATTCTATAGATAACTAGATGGATTTCACTTTGCCCTTTGGGAAACCCTGCTTTAATTGATGTGTTAGATCTATGTCCTCAGAAGGTTCATATCCTGATTTGCAATTACTGGAAAAGTCAATGGAACCATTGTCAAGATTTCTTGAAAGTTCAGGTCCATCTGTATTTATGGGTGGATGATGCAAGCCAATGAGAATATTCTAAAAAATACAGGAGAGTTCTCCCATGAAGGAGTTTCACTGGTAAAGTGATATATTCTGTTCTTCTGCTAGGTGCTGTGTTGAAGACTGTGTAATTCCAAGGTTCTGAAAAGGGGTTTCTTGTGCTTCTTATAAGATGATTAAAGATGGGGGCCTTTGATCAAATGTCAGCTTACCTCCAGTGAACAGATACTTTCTCTATAGTTCCTTTTCTCCAAATAATAAAGACTTCCAAGTTCCTATGAGCCAGGTTATCCTTTATTTTAAGGACATAGGTCTCAAAGGACTAGGAACACAGAACAGTGGTTCCTGGAAAGTAACACAGAAGTCCATCCATCAGTCAATGGGGAGGAAGGAGACACATTGGATCACTCATACATTACTGGGGAGAATTTAAAACAACATGACCACTCTAGAAAACCATGTGGCAGTTTCATATAAGAATAAACATACAAATGGATATGACTCAGAAAATATACTTTTGAGAATTTATTTCAAAGAGATGAAGATTTATTTTCACACAATGTATATGTAAATCTCAGTAGGATAAAACATGAAACAACACAGATGTGCTTCAGCAGGTAAGCCATTATTCAAACTATGAAATACTAGTAAGCAATAAAAAGGAGCAAAGTATTGATACATACAACAATTTAGACAAATCTCAAGCAAACTATACTGAATGAAAAAGGCTAATTCCAGGTGATCACAAACTGTATGGTTCCATTTTTACAACATTCTAAAAATGAAAAGCTATAAAAATGAACAACAGATTATTGGGAATCAGGATTTACGTAAGAGGTAGGAGAGAAATGGATATGCCCAGAGAAAAGTGAGAAGAGTAACATGAGGGGTTCTCATGGTGATTCCTTTATGTCTCTTTACATTATCAGTGTCAGTTTATTGTGAAGTTGTACCCTAGTTTTGCAAGGTACTACCATACAAGGAAACTGGGTAAATGACACATGGGATCCCTCCATTTTTCTCATACAACTCCATATGAATCTACAATTGGCTCAAGGTGAAGATTTCATAGTAATAAAAAGTCTAAGATTTGAAAAGTATTGATGCCTGAATCTCAAAACATCCTCCCTTTCAGATTTTGATATGGTTGATTTGGAGTAGGTTCTACACAACTCTACATCTGATGTTTTCTGTGTGATTCTAATGTATGCTCAGTGTTGAGAACCATTGGACTGAATTATGAATGGGTTCTGGCAGCATAGCAAGGGAGGCAGTGCATCTAGCCACAACCCTACATTTTTTATGCTTCCAGTTGCCACTTGACCTTGAAAAGCTCTCCATGTATATGGACTGTGAGACTCACTGGTACAGCACTTCACTCTGTGCAAAGGCATTTATTCTTTTTGAAGGTTCTGCTGTCAAAGATGATGATGATGCTGGTGGTCATTGTGAGTATGGTGGAAACCATAAAAATCGTTGATCTTATAGAATTTCTATTTTACTATTCAGATTTTGAAATAGTGAAATGACAAAATTTCAGTGACTCTTCATATTGGATTCACGGAGAATCTGAGAATGGGTAAAGGATGGATATGCATTCTGCCTTCTCATGTAAATCATAGCTACTGGCTTATCCATTCTGAACATATGTTTGGTAACAGTTATGTGTTGAGCATATGTTGTTTTAGGAGATTATTTAAATTTTACTCTAAATCCAAAAGAATCCCATCTGAATATAAAGAGGCCCATAAAGAACTGAGCAACCAAAAGTGGTGTCATGAATTCTGGCCTAGTTTTTTCCCCTGATTGCATTGAACCATGTGTAGGTGTACTGAATTCAACTTTTGTCATCTTTTATTGGTCTAGCACTCTTAGAAGAAGCTATTTTACTGATATGATTGGCTATTACTTTTAATTATTAGTAATTAGGACTAACTAGTATGCTAGTTTCATTATAATCAAACTTTATGACTCTTAGGAATGAAGATGTTCTGGAGGTAGTAACCAGGCTCAGGTATCATGCAGTGATCATTGTTTTTGAGTGCCTCTAATGGGTCAGGCACTCTGCTAGGCACAGAGTTGTCAAGGTAGATAACTACCAGGACATTATGGAGTTCTCACAATTTTGGAACAAACATATCTTTATAAAAGGAATATTATGGACTGGAAGGCACTCAGGATGTGACTGGTAGGACTCCTGTCCTGAGTAGCCCTGCTCAGGACTAACCAGGGGAGGTTCCCCGCCTTGAGCAGCACTGTCTACCTGACACCCACTCTGGTTGGGGTCTGTTTGAGTCCCACTGGAAGGCGCTTAGGACAGGAAGGATAGGACCCCTATCTGGAGCAGCTCTGCTCAGGACCAACCAGAGGAGGTTCTCCACTGGGAGCAGCCCTGCCTACTTGACATCCCACATTGGGTTGGGACCTTTTTGAGTCCCACTGGCAGGTGCTCAGGATATAGCCTGTAGTGCCAACATTGGGAGCAGCCCCTGATCAAGACCAACCAAGGGAGGTTCTGTGCCCAGAGCAGCCTGCCTACCTGAAGTTCTATGTGCCTGTTGGGACCTTCTGGGTCCCGCTGGAAGGTGCTCAGGACATGACCCATAGGACACCTGTTCAGAGCAGCCCCTGTTCAGGACCAAACAGGGGTAGTTCCCTGGCTGCAGTAGCACTACCTACCTGATGCCCTGAATTCTGGTAGGTTCACATTTGCAACCTTGAGCCTGGAGCCAAAAAGCAACACAAGGGGCTGGAGCAGTGGCTCAGCGGTAATGGCACTTGCCCAGCTGGTGCAAGTATACCGGTTCAAACCCCAGCACCCATGTACACCACTAAGTGTCAGAGCAATGAAAATCATGTGAAAAACTCAATAAAAATTGATGATTCATTCCCCCCACCACACTGTCCTTCTCTCTTTAAAAAAAAAAAAAATAACAGGAGGACCCAGGCAAAAACAGCATCTGGAAGAAGGTGATCATTAAAGAGTTGGTGTCTGATCTGATCCTTTGACTTGCAAGGAAAAACCACCTGGAGAACTGCCCACTTTCTCGTAGGAAATCTCAATTCAGACATACAGAAGAAGCTCTTCAAAAATGAAGAATAAAACAATGAAAGGTTCACCTCAAACCCAAAACTCCCCTAAAAAGGATGCCATGGATATCGGTCGAGACCTTGAAAATATTATCAATGATCTGATTACTAAAAGGAAAAATGAGCTAAAAGAAGATATAACGAAGGGACTAAGTGAGAAAACTCAAGAGACAAAAAGCTCTATTATCAAAGAGATAGACATACTCAAAAAGGAAGTAACAGAGCTAAAATCTGCAGTCAATGACATGAGGGGAATCATCAAAGAATTTAATAATAGACTAATTTCTATAGAAAACATAACCTCAGCTCTTGAAGAAAGACCTTTGACAATGAGGACAGGCTGAGCAAGCTAGAGTGCACAGATGACAAAAAAGAAAATAAAAAACCTCACCAACACAAACAGAATTTTTAAAATAGGATGAAATGAGAAGAAATAATATAAGAGTAATTGGTATACAGGAAGAAATTGAAACAAATGAGATAAGGATCATTCTCAAGGAAATTGCTAAAGAAATTTTGCCGATATAAAAATAGAGTCAGATATGGTCATCCAGGAAGCTTATAGGACAAGTAATATGCCTAATCAAATGAGAAGCTCACCAAGACACATCATATTCAAAATGTACAACAGGGAAATCAAGGAAAGAATATTGAGAGCAGCAAGGGAGAAACACCAAATTACATTCAGAGGCAAACCAATCAGAATCACATCTGACTTTTCAGTTCAGACTCTGGAAGAGAGAAGATCTTGGAATGAGATCTTTCAATGCCTGAATGAACACAACATGCAGCCAAGAATACTATACCAACAAAACTCAGCTTCAAATTTGAGGGGGGAAATAAGAACTTTTCATGATAAGAACAAACTTGCAGCATTTGTGAACAGAAAGACAGCATTACAAAGAATTCTCAAAGATAAACTCTAGATAGAAGAACAAGCTAACATTCCTCAAAACATACAAACAGAGGAAATTCAAAAAAGGTACATGCTTTCAATAGACAGCTAAGCACAGAATTTACTAATAAAGCACAATGAATATGAACCACAACCACATAACAATTCTAACACTGAATGTGAACGGTCTGAACACATCAATTAAAAGACACAGACCAGAGGACATTGATCAAGCCAATGAATACATGAGAAAGTGCTCTAAATCTCTAGTAATCAGAGAAATGTAAATGAAAACCACATTAAGATATCACCTTACGCCAGTCAGAATGGCAAAGATGAAGAAAATAAACAATAATAGATGCTGGCGGGGCTGTGGAGAGATAGGCACACTAACACACTGTTGGTGGAGCTGCAGACTGGTACAGCCCCTCTGGAAAGCAGTGTAGAGAATCCTCAAAAAACTAGGGATGAGCCCACCATACGACCCTGCTATTCCACTCCTGGGAATCTTTCCAGGGGATTTAGAATCAGCACATTATAGTGACACAGCAATATCTATGTTCATAGCAGCTCAATTTACTATTGCTAGACTATGGAAACAACCCAGATGTCCCTCACTGGATGAATGGATCCAAAAACTGTGATACATATATACCATGGAATTCTACACAGCAATTAGAAACAATGATATTGCAGCCTTTGAAGGTAAATGGATGCCTATGGAAGAAATTATGCTGAGTAAAATCAGCTTAACCCAGAGAACTAAGGGTCGATTGTCTCCACTCATCTGTGGAGGTGGGGACTAGACCCTGGCCAGTGAGAAAGTTGATCTATTAGCATGTGTTAAATCCAGATAAGATGTAATGTTTACAACCTAATACTTTTTTTAGAGATATTGTGGGAAGGGGAAGGGCGGGATAAGGGAGGGTAATGGGGGGGCACTCCTGGGGGTAATTACAATATCCAGAATATATACACATTTTATATTATTTAGTTAAAAACTTGTATGGTTGTTCAAAAATAAAATTAAATTAAAAAAAAAAGACACAGACCAGCAGATTGGATCAAAAAATAAAATCCAACAATATGCTTCTTATAGAAAACCCACCTTACAGCCAATGACACCTGCAGATTAAGGGTGAAAGGATGGAAAAAAGCTACCAGGCATACGGCCAAAGAAAGAAGGCTGGAGTTGCAATTCTTATATCTGACAAAGTGGACTTTAAACATAAACAAATCAAAAGAGATAAAGAAGGCCACTGCATCCTAGTAAAGGGAAAGATACAACAGGAAGAAATAACCACAGTAAATATACACTCTCCAAACATCAATGTCCTCAAATATGTTGAAAAGTTACTCCAAGATACAAAACCACTTGTGGACCTCAACACAATAGTACTGGGAGACTTTAACACTCCTCTATCATCGATAGACAGACCGTCAAAGCAAAAAAACAATAAAGAGATCTCCAGTCTGAACAGCATCATAAATCAAACAGACTTAACAGACATCTACAGAATATTTGACCCCAAATTGACAGAGCATACCTTCTTCTCAGCAGCACATGGATCTTTCTCCAAAATAGACCATATTCTAGTTCACAAAGGAAATCTCAGCTCAGCAAATATGAAAAAGTAGATGTTATTCCATGTATTCTATCAGACCATGATTCCATGACCCTAATAATTAATAGCAAAAACCAAGGCATAAAATACACATATATATGGAGACTGAATAACACCCTATTAAATGAAGAATGGATCCAAGAAGACATGAGAACAGTAATTAAGGAATTCTTGGAAGAGAATGAGAATGAAGACACAACATATTGAAACCTCTAGGACAGCATGAAAGCATTCTTAAGGGGAAAATTGTTTTGCACTAAGTGTCCACATTAAGAATCAGAAGAGGGGCTCCAGTGGTGGCTCAGTGGTTATGGCGCTTGACTGGCATGCTTGAGTATGTGAGTTCAAACTCCAGCACCACATACACAATGAAGTCTTGGAGCAACAAAGGCCACATGAAAAACTAAATAAAAATTGTTTCTCTCTCTCTCTCTCTCCACCTCCCTCCCTGTCCCTTTCTCTTAAAAAAGAAAAAAAAAAATCAGAAGAGATCCCTAACAAATAAGCTCCTGCGCCAACACAAATCTCTACAAAAGGAAGAACAGTCTAATCCTAAAACCAGCAGAAAACAAAATAATTAAGATCAAAGCTGAAATCAATGAAATTGAGAACAAAAAAACATTAAAAAGAATTGACAAAACAAAGAGTTGGTTCTTTGAAAAAGTAAATAAAATCGACAGACTCCTTGCAAATATAACTAATAGAAGAAAAGAATCAAAGCAAATCAACAAAATCACCAACAAAAAGTGGTGATCACCATTGACCCCGTTGAAATCAAAGAGATTATCAGAACATATTTTGAAAAACTGTACTTCTCTAAATCAGATGATCTGGATGACATGAACAAATTTCTAGACACATACAACATCCCAAAGGTGACATAGAATGACACTGAAATCCTAAATAGCTCAATAACAGGCATGGAAATCCATACAGTAATTAAAAATATTCCAAAGAAGAAAAGCCCAGTACCTAATGGATTTCCCACTGAGTTTCACCACACCTTTGAAGGAGAGTTAACACCTCTCCTTATTAAGCTATTCCAAGAAATTGAAAAAGAGGATACTCTCTCAAACACTTTTTATGAAGCAACCATAATTCTGATACCAAAACCTAACAAAGACACATTTAAAAAAGAAAATTACAGACCAATATCCCTCATGAATATTGAAGCAAAAATCCTTAATAAGATTCTTGAAAGCTGCATTCAAAAACATATCAAGAAAATAATTCATCATGATCAAGTGGGCTTCATTCCAGGTATGCAAGACTGGTTCAATATATGCAAATCAATAAATGTGATTCATCACTTAAACATAATTAAGGACAAAAACTATATGATCATCTCAATAGATGCAGAAAAGGCCTTTAATAAAATCCAGCACCCATTTATGCTGAAAACTCTAGAGAAAATAGGGATCAAAGGAACTTAACTTTTTAAAGGCCATATATTCCAAACCCTGACCTAATATAATATTAAATGGAGAAAGATTGAAAGCTTTTCCACTGAACTCAGGAACTAAACTTGGGAACAAGACAAGGCTGCCCACTTTCACCACTTTTATTTAATATATTCCTCAAGACTCTGGCTGGAGCAATCAGGCGAGAGGAGGAAATCAAAGGGCTAAGAATAGGAAGAGAGGAAGTCAAACTATCCTTTTTTGCTGATGACCTGATCCTATTTCTGAAAGATCCAAAAAACTCCACCAGAAAACAGAGCTAATTAACAGATCTGGCAAAGTACCAGGCTACAAGATCAACACCCATAAATCAATAGCTTTCCTATATGCCAACAATGTAAGGGCAGAAGAAGAAATTAGGAACATGGTACGATTCATAATATCCCTTAACAGAGTAAAATACTTGGGAATTAATCTAACAAGAGAAGTAAAAGACCTCTACAAGGAAAAATTATCAAACACTGAAAACAGAAATTGCAGATGATCTGAGAAGATGGAAAGATGTTCTGTGCTCTTGGTTATGCAGAATTAATATAATTAAAATGGCCATTGTGCCAAAATCACTATACAGGTTCATTGGGATCCCCATCAAGATTCAAATGTCATTCTTTGCTGATATAGAAAAAGCAATTCTCAAATTCATATGGAACATCAGGAAACCCAGAATACCCAAGACATTACTAAGCAAGAAAGATGAAACAGGTGGTTTTGTAATACCTGATCTGAAATTATACTATTGAGCTGTAGTATTAAAAACAGTATGGTATTGGTATCAAAATAGAAATGAAGACCAGTGGGATAGAATAGAAGACTCTGAGGCAAACCCACAAACCTTTAAACATCTGATCTTTGACAAAGGGGGTCAAAATATAACATGGAGGTGAAACAGCCTATTCAACAAATGGTGCTGGACAAACTAGCCACTTGCAGGTAATTTAAATTAGATCCTTATCTCTCACCTTGCAAAAAAAATCAAATCTAAATGAATCAAGGAATTAAGAATTAAACCAGCTATCATACAACTACTAGAAGAAAAATTAGGACCAACATTCCAGCATATGGGAGTTGGCAACAACTTCCTCACCAAGTCCCATAAAGTGAAAGAATTACAGTCAAAAATCAATGAGTGTGATGCCATTAAACTAAACAAAAATTCTGTACAGCCAAGGAAATAGTTAAAACAGTCAAGAGACCACCTATACAATGGGAGAGAACCATGGTTTGTGATCCCTCTGATAGGGGACTAATATCCAAAATTTACAAAGAACTCAAAAAACTCAATAACAAAAACACAAATAATCCAATCAGTAAATGGGCCAGAAAGCTAAACAGAAACTTCTCAAAGGAGGACATTGAGCAAACCAATAAATACATGAGAAAGTGTTCTAAATCACTAGCAATCAGAGAAATACAAATCAAAATGACATTGAGATTTCACCTCAGTCCAGTCAAACTGGCAAAGATGAAGAATACAAACAATAACAAATGCTGGAGGGGTTGTGGGGAGATAGGAACACTAGCACACTGTTGGTGGAAGTGTAGACAGGTCCAGCTGCTCTGGAAAGCAGTGTGGAGGTGCCTCAAAAAATTAGGGTTGGATCCACCATATGACCCAGCTGTCCCTCTTCTGGCTACTTTACCAGAGTTAAAATTTATACATTACAGTGACACAGCAAAATAAATGTTCACAGCAGCTCAATTTACAATATCTAAATTGTGGAACCAACCCAAATGCCCCTCACTGGATGAATGGATCCAAAAGCTCTGGTATTGTATATATAATAGAGTTCTACTCAGCTATTAGAAACAATGATATTGCATCTATTGAAGATAAATGGATGGCATTGGAAGGAAGTTACCCAAGCCCAGAGAGTCAAGGGCCTAATGGTTTCCCTCATTTGTGGAGGCTGGACCTAAACCCAGGCTTGGGAGCAAGGTAGATAAACTCATGTATTAAATCCATTGAACAAAAATACAAAATGTTAATGTTTATGAGATACAGTTGCAAGATACTTCATAAGATATTTGAACAAGCTATGCTACATACCTGTACAAAAACGTAAATGTTTAATCCTATTGTCAAATATTTTTGAAGAATAACAAGGTATGATAGGAAGGGAGGAGAAGGGGAAATGTTGGATCTGAAATAAAGAAAGGTACATTCCAGTTATAAATGTCACTGTATATAATTATATATATGTGTATATATATATGTGTGTGTGTGTGTGTGTGTGTGTGTATCTCCATCCTTCATAGGTTTAAGAATTATGTCACTGTATTTGGGTTTTTTTGGAACAATATAGGACCCAGAAGAAAGGAAGGGATCAGGGGATGGGTAGAAGTAGGTCAAGGGGTGTAGGGGTGGGGATAGTGAACAAATTGTGTTGCTGATTTGTGTGCATCTAGGAATATGTGACAACTAATCCCATCATTATGTAAAACTATAATGCACTAATAAAAAATAAATTTAAAAATATAATTGAAGAGAACAACAAAAAGGAGGATACTATCTTCAGGCATAATGCATATTTTCTGGCATGTCATTTTGATTGGTTTTAGCTTCTCCTGTTCCCTTTTCTTATTTAAACCCTAGAGAGTACTGCATGTAATTTGCATTGTCCTCCACCTCCAAAACCCTAACAGTGCTCACGACACATGCACAATACCTCTCCCTCTTGCCGACCCCTCCCTCCCTATTACAGGCATAATCTTTACCTGTGCACTTCCTTCCCACCCTGAGTAGTGAAAGAACTATTTAACATCTTGTCCACAGCTCTTTCTGTCGAGTGAACTTACCCCATTCTGTCCTGTCGTCTTTGTAATTTTGTTCATAAATATTCTCCTTTCTCTCTAACTTCAACCTTTCCTGCCCTTCTTCAGGAAAACATGCTCAACTCTCTCCTTTTCTAAATAGAATCTGTGGACTTCTATAATGCCCCCTTCTAGCTATTGGCCCATTTCTCCTCCTCTTTCCTTCTCATTAACATTTTGTGAAACTGTTGTATTAAACTCATTGTCCTGACTTTCTAATCTCTCATTCGCATCTAAAACCATTGCAATTTGACTTCTTCCTCCCTGAATCTGTGGCAACTGACTTCTGTCCATGTTGATGTTTCTGCTTTTCTCCTAAGGTCTCTCTCCACCTTGATACTTACTCTCCAGCTCCCAGTTGGGTAGTGGCCTCTCTGACATCCCTGGGCATATCATTTTCAAAGTGTTTAGTACTATTTAGTCCTTTTATGGACCACTAAGACATTTGAAGGAATCGTCATTTATGTGACCCTTAGCATGGTGTCTGATAAGGGGAACAGGCAGTAAATGTTTATTTCATGGATGAATCAGCAAATGAATGAATAGCAGGTTCCCAAATCCATATCTACAGCTCAGTCCTCATGACTTATGTACCAAATATCTGAATGCTTTATCAAAATCTCAAATGCAACGTATCCAATACTGAACTTATTACTTTCTTCTGAAAACGGATTTGAGTTGTGAATCTTTGTGAATAACACCATTAGCAATTTTGTTAGAAAAGAAAAAAATACTAGTGCCTTCTGAGACTCTTTCCTTTCCCCACCCACTTACCTGAATAATAGGCTATGCCACACCAATTTATCCTTCTACATGTATTTGAAAATTATCCTCTCTTCTATTGTGAAATTGCCTTAGTTTAAAACATATTGTCTTATACCTGAACAATTTTAATAGCCTCCTAGGAGGTCACTAAGCAATCATTATCTTCCCCTCCATTTTGCTACTTATACTTCCTTGGCAATTCTCATTTCAAAACTTAAATTTTATTCATTTATTCAGCAAATATTTATTGAGTACTTACTAAATTCCAGGTATTTTAAGGCATTGAGGATGCAGTGGTGAACAAAACAGTCTCTGCCCCCATGGATCTTACGCTCTATTTAGCTATGGTCATTCTGCTTCTCTAAGTGCAACTTTTCATCTGTCCTCCATTCCTGCATGGTAAAATCAAATCAAGGAACCTTAAAATGGTACACAAAGTCCTTCACTATCCAGCCGGGTCTCTTTCAGGCTGTTGTGTGCATTCAAATCACTCAGGTTCTTGTTTTAAAATGTCTCTTTGTGGTCCTCTGTAGAGATTCCGATTCTGTAGGCCTTGCACGGAGCCCCTATAGCTACATCATTAATTAGATTCCCAAGTGAGTTTCACATAGGTCATTTATGAATCACACCTTGAGGGACACTTTTCTTTCTTAAATCAGTTCTTCAACCATGCAAAGCTAAATGTATTATTCTTTCTCTTTCTTCTCTCATTTCTCCTTGCAAACTAGCTGATTATTTTTTCTATTTAAAATAGAATTTTAAAACTGATACCTGTAAGTACCAATGGGATTTCATTAATACTATTAACTAATATCACTTGATCACCTTCACAGTTCTGCATGAAGAACTGTACTGCTTGAAAAGTCTCATGCTTTTAGAGTCACAGTGATTGGTCAATCAGGTTTTCTTGCACCAGAATGCCTTTGATCTTGTGCCAACATCCTCTGGGCACCCCATGTTGGCCCAGTTTCTATTCTTTCCTGTAGGCACCTGCTGGGCATTTCCATATCCACCGGAAATCTGCCATCTTCTGCTAAACATCTCACTTTCTGTTAGTGCCCTTTTAACTTGTGCTTCCATAATGTACTAAGTTTTTCTGTGCCTAAGGGATATTGTGTTTTGATTGATTTGTCTTCTATATTTGGTGTCACTGTTTTATGCCATTCATAGTGCTCATGCATCATGATTCAAAATAAACTCATATACATTGTTCCTGCTTCCTACTTGTGCAGCACTCTGTTCACAGAACTCATACTGTGCCATCTCCTGGTATATGTGGGCTTCTTCCAGGCACAGCCATAAAAACTTTCTCCCTGATGATCCTTTTCTGGGCAAATCAGTTGAGCTTTGAGAACTCTGGGTTCGTACTCTTAAGTATTTAAAAATCTTAACCTAGATTCTCCTATTATTGCTCCTAAAACTGCGTTGTGTCAAGTGAGTGAATAAATGCTCCATGTTCCTAGATTATCTCTCCTACCTTGTTTAGCCAAAAAATTGTTTTTCAGTCTTCAAAACCCTAACTCAAGGATAACCTTCTTGGTGAACTATCACAACCATCTCTCCTCACCAGAGACACTCACATCCTGCTCTGTGCTAACTTGACTTATAGCTTATTATACTGAAGGGTGGGATATTAGCTTGCTTTACTGTCTTCCTTGTATTACCATGAGACCATTAAATGTTTTCTGTATCTGCATTTAGAAGGTGTTTGGCCAACAATCATTAGGTTTAGTTTAATTGAATTCTCTTTCTTGAAGCATGTCTCATTTTCACAAATAAAGGCTTTCCCGCTCTGTTCTCCTTCTCTGTCATTCACACATGGGTTAATTATCTCCCTCCAGTTAGCTCCTGGAGGGCTGTGAGATGCAGGGAACACCCAGGTAGCTATGCTCCTGAGAGTCACGACATACATACAGATGTGCCTCCTCCATCCCCACTCCTTGTTATCTGAGCAGCTTATATCCTTGATGTGCTAAGGTTTTATCTCTTCCTGGTATTTCAGAAGTTCTGAAATGATCTGTAGACCTACATGTGGTGGGGAACAACACTTCATCTTACAACATTATTTGAGTTGTGACACAAGGCTCCTTGACCTAATTCACAAGAAAGCATGATACCATTTTGATCTGAAAACTGCTATGGAAAGTAATTGTCCTCTGAAACACATCTCAGACAATGCTGGTACCAACTTAATTTTTCTCCTTCACTACTGTTATTTATGAGGCAAAGGCGAGGAGAAGAGAGATGTTTTTAGATGAAAGGTGAAATGTTCTATTGTGGAGTATGTTTTATGAGGAAAGGAAAGCAATATATAATTTCTGACTCTGGGTTTGCATAGGCTCCAGATATCTTTTAGATTACCATCTCCACATTTTATTTAAGGTTCTGTTCTCTGGGGTCTTGAAGTCTT
Source organism: Aplodontia rufa (assembly GCA_004027875.1). Classification (NCBI taxonomy): domain Eukaryota; kingdom Metazoa; phylum Chordata; class Mammalia; order Rodentia; family Aplodontiidae; genus Aplodontia; species Aplodontia rufa. The sequence continues at coordinate 115,374 of PVKS010000234.1, read as the reverse complement.
AGTTTATTTTTTGATATAAAGTCCTTCACTCAACTCAAATGGTAGATTCTTCCATAACAACCACCCAACCAATGGGATTATTTTTCCATGACCTTTCAAGGTTAAAAGGGTTCTATTGATCCAAAATGAATATATATCATCCTCAGATATATTGTTTGGGCTTTTTTATGTTTTATTCCACTGATTTCTTTGATGGTAATAGTCTCTGCTGCAGTTTGGACTTTAGAGTTAAGATCATGAGTGGAATAGGGAATTTAAAAACAAAACTAAGGCCTTACATGAGAGACATATTTTTAAGGAATGTTTCCAATAAAACTGGTTCCAGCACTGAGTGGTGACAAGTGCAGGCTCTAAAGTCTGCCCCAAGCCCCAGCATTGCAGAGATGAGGTGATTACTATAGGGATGGGGGCATAAGTAAGGCATTTGAGATGTTCCATAACAAAGGTCCATTTCTTGATGGCCATCTTGAGTGAGATCTGAACTGACCATGAAGTGAGTGGAGGATGTGAGCTGATACATGCAGGTAAGGGTGCATGAGGAAGACAAGAGCAGAAGAAGAAAGGGCCTGAGAGAGTTTTGAGCAGGCTGGTGGATATAGAATGTAAAGAAGAGAGGAGTGGAGAAGGCAAAGAAGGAACCTGGGTATAACAGCAATGACAGAGGAATGGCTTTGGATTGCAAGGCCTCATGTCCTTGTGGAAATCTTTGGGGGGACATCAGAGTCAGGCATGGTCCCGAGTCCTGAGGTCCCAGGAGAGGTCACAAAATAGATGTTACCAGAACTCATTCTTAAGGCTGTGCAGATGTCAGACATGGCTTTAATACCTTCGCTTATGTTGAATACCCAAAACTGAAGGGTGACATCATGTACAACAGGAAGAAAGTAACAGTCCTTTAATAGCCATAATACTAACAGCATGGGTGGTTAGAGCTGCCTGAGAGAAGGAGTGTTAACATTTTCTTCCCTCTTGGCCTAGGTTTCTCAATATGACAGTACTGACCTTCTGGGCTGGATAATTCTTTGATGGGGAGGATAAATCCTGTGTATTTTAGGATGTTTAGCAGCATCCCTGATGTCCACATACTAGATGCCACTAGCAATAGCACCCTTCTCAGTGTGACAACAAAAACTATCTCCATGTGGCTGGAGTGGTGTCTCAGAGGTTACAGTGCTTGCCTGGCACATGCAAGTATGTGAGTTCAAACCCCACATACACAATGAAGTCTGTGAGCAATGAAAGCCACGTGAAAAACTAAATAAAATTGATTCTCTCTCTCTCTCTTTCACTTTCCCTCTATCTTAAAAAAACAAAAAACAAAAAAGTCTCCCGACTTTATGTACTGTGGGTCTTAGAGAAAGTGGGGTTTGAGTTCCACTTTTGTTTTTCATTTTTTTTAATAATTTTTTTAAGAGAGGACAGAGAGAGAGAGACAGACAGACAGAGACAGAATCAATTTTTATGGAGTTTTTCACATGGCTTTTGTTGCTCCGACACTTAGTTGTATACATGGGTTGCTGGGGTTTGAACCAATGTACTTGCGCATGCTGGGCAAGCGCCATAACCACCAAGCCACCGCTTCATTTTTTTTATTTTTATTTTTTAATAATTTTTTTTTTAAAAAGAGAAGGACAGCGAGAGTGAATTCACTTTTGGATCATTTGAATTAGCATGGAGGATTCTAGATAGGCATTCCAGGTGTCAAACAGGAACACCTCAGGGTCTTTGGGAAGGCAGGAGTGGCAAGCAGCTCCATTTGCCTGGGCAAGAAGAAAAGCAGTACCGGAAATCTGGGTTGAGCTGCTGTTGGAAATGGGCTCATGGAAGGTAGTTCTTGGCCCATGGGTGAACAACAATCCCTGACAGAGTGAGACTAAGTTGAGAATAAAGTTCAGAACAAAAACAACCGATTAAAAACAAACAACAAAAAGTAAAAGAATAAAGCTTTGGCCCAGAGAAGACCCAAAACTGAGCAGCCAGGTAGAGGCATGAGGGTAATGGGATGGCTGCATATATACAATCACTGTTCAAATTGTAGAGGTTTAAAAACCCAGTTTTATCTGATGACTAAATATTAATAAGGCACTAGAAGTTTGAATTGCTAAAGCATTACTGAATTTTTAAACCAGTTTTCCCTTTTCTTATTTCATCTTAGCCAATATTTTCTTCGACAATATTCATTTTCTTTTTAATCGCAGCATAGGCTTATTGAGAATCTACCATCTTTAGGCCTTTCATTTTATAACATAGAAAATGCAACCCCATTTCTTTCATAATATATATTTAAAGAGCCATAATGAATCTTTTGGAGTTTTTAACTGGCTATTTAATGGTAGACTTACCTTGAGCTCTAAACTCTTCCAGACAATCAATAATTGTTCTATAAAAATGCAGGAATATTCATTATTACTGCTAATAACTCTCTCCTGCTCTCAGCTGCATGATCTAATGTGTTTAAAGCATTATTTGTCTTACATGAGGCTGCAGATAAATACAACCAGAAAGAACTAATTTAATGATGTCTTCACTTGGAGACAGTCTGACCCTTCCGTTTTCCTGAGTGTGTTTTCAAGATTAGATAAAAGTGCTGATTCCTGTGTGAAGAGGTGAGACACGAGAGGTCTCATGTAGGAGATGAGACCTGAGAAGTGGAGATGGACTCCCGGAGAAGAGGGCGTGTGTGTGTGTGTGTTGTGGATTTAAGGAAGAAGAGGAAAGGCCTGGATTTAAAGGCTAAATGTTGATCAGAAGCAAGCTGTGGAGAGAAAGCTAAAGGTCATTTGTTAGGTCCAGAGAAAACACAGTAGTGACTTGATCACTGGATTCAACTCTAGGGAGTTAGATTTTCAAGCACCAATATGGCAAGCACTATTCTAGGTACTGAGGATTCTATGTGATGAACAAAAAAGACAAGGTTCTGTCCTCTTAAAGTTTATTTTCAGACAGAGGACAGATTTTATATACAGACAAATTTATTTATAAGATGATTCCAGAAGATGGAGAGAATGAAATAGGGTGATGTGACAAAGAGTGGGTGGGACTCAGATTCTCAGGGTTAAAATTGGAGAAATAGCCCCTCATGCTTCCTGCAGAGATGTGGGAAAAGAAATCATTCTGAAGTACACCCAGAACATTCTATTCTCCTTTACAAAGGTCTGCCCTGAAGGAAAATTATTTTACATTGTCTAAACAACATGGAATTGGTAAAATGTGCAACACCAGCCTTCTATAGCCTGACAGGGGGACAAAGCCTGAGAAGCACATGTGAAGGTCCTTGTCCAGGGACAAAGACCCACTGAAAGATTGAGACCTAATCGCAGATCACAGAGTGCTTCCTCTTTCCCCACACATTAACACCCCCTATATTGTGAGGGGATTACGACTGAAAGACCTGTAAAGATCAGACTGTACTTAAGTAGCACTCTCTACAGAATTCCAAAGACAACAGGGAAGACAAACACAGGTCACTGTAGAAAATGTTAGCCTCTGATTCACATATCAACAGTAAACAGTCAACACAGCCTAACTCATAGCAAGGACAAACAAAAGAGCTCACAGGAAAAGCCCACTCGCCTCAGTTCCTTTTACCCAATACCTGCTGTCTGACTTTGAACAAACATGATCAAAGGCAATAGGCCCTATTAATTGGGTTGGAAACTGTCTCAATCAGAGGAAGAGTAAACAGTAGTAAAGTCAAGGTCCCCCACTGGGAATGTGCTTAGTCCAATCAGGAAACAACATGTGGTGGTAACTGAGCAAAATGACAATTGGCTGAAATGAGATTAGAAGGGCAAGCAGGGGCCATGCCACGTAGGATCTCATAGACCAAGGTTAGTGTTTTTATTTTATTGACTTTAATCCAGGTTTCTCTAAATCTTTCTTTCCCATTAAGGACTTGACCTGGCTGCTCCTGGATGACATACTGTCACCTGAGCAGAACCTGTCCTGCTATCCTCTGTCCTTCTCCACAACATGCCAGGTTCCCTGAGGATGAGCACACTCTTTCTGTGGGACGGACTTCCAAGGAAAACCCTGATCAGTCCTATTGTCAGTAGCCATTGGCAGCAAATCCCCACTGACCCAACTTGCCTGGCAGCTGGTTACACTGTTAGCCTCCTGGGTCCTTAGCCATCTGTGTCCAGATGACCACGTGCTTGCCTGTTCTGCCCTACATAAAAGCTTGGTTCCCATTGTAGGAATACTTTACTTCTTCCTGGAATTCCTGAGCCCCTTATTCCTTATTATTTTGTTTTGACCCATTAATTAATAAGGAGGTTCAGACCTCCAGTGGAGAGTCTATTTCTGTTCTAGGTTATCCCTTGTCCCAACCTTGTTGCTATGATGTCTGGGATGGGGGCAAGGATAAGTCTGTGTCTTGCCCTAGACCATCCAGACCTGTGCTACACTGTACTGCCCATAACTGCCTAATGCTGGCTTGGCTCTCCTTCCACTTCCAAACTTGACTCTCCTGCAGTGAAGTAAATTCCCTGGAGCCTACCTTCAGGTACTACTGTGACAGATGGCATTGAGACAAACAGATAAACAGATCAAATAAAACAATTGTCAGGCTGCCATCATTTCTGGGTTCTATTTTTAATTGATTGATTTCCATAGAATAGGCCTGTTCTTTAATATGGTGCATTTATCTGAATATCCTAGCTGACAGAGATAATCACAGACCCCATAAAACAAGAGGAGGCACATTTATGCTCATAAGTACAGCAGATATTTAGCTATTTGTTCTGGTTTGTTTTTATTCTTTATGAGCTTATCTTTTCCCTTAGTGATAAATTGAAGATCACTCTCAAATATTTATCATCCTCCATGGCTGTTTTTGTCAATAATAATGAGGGTCATAACAACTACCATTCATTGGGCTCCTTCTATGTGCTAGCACAGTAATAAGACACATATTCTCTCACACCTACCTCCAGCCCTACCCACATAATCCTACAGCAAGCTGCAATATAGACACTTCTATTCCCATTTTTCGGACTAGAAAATTAAGGCTCTTAGACATAAGGCAGGTCACCCAAAGTTACGCAACAAGAAAGTAGTAGAATCAGAATTTAAGCCTTGGCCATTTGGATTTGAAATCTATGCTTTCTTAGGTGTTCTCAAGCGAAGGCACCTGACCATCTTCAGAGTGTCATGCAGCTGTGGAAAATCAGTGTATTGTGATGCTAATGAAGTGCAATATTTTGGCAAAAAAAAGTCTTTGGTGTCCACAGAGTAGAAAGTAGAATTTATTTGCAGCAAATAAACATGGGGGTGGAGGCTGGAGTAGTGTTCAGCACTTATGGTGCTTGCCTGGCATGCATGAGGATGCGAGTTCAAACCTCAGCACCAGGTACACAACAAAGTGTCCGAGCAATGAAAGCCCCAGGAAAAACTAAAGTTGATTCTGTCTTTCTCTATCTCTCTTAAAAAAAAAAAATGAACATGGTGGGTTTAGATACTCATATGAGAGCATATCACTCCACATTTCTGCCTCTTATACCACTTACCAGGTTATTACTTTTTTTGACATTTGAGCTTCTGAATTGTCCACTTGACTTCGAACTTTTTTGGGTCATTCATCATGCTTCATACATTACTGGTGAGTCAGGTGCTTGGGTCAATCCGTCAACTTTCTGTTGAATGAATGGCTTGCGTACCATCTTGTGCAGTCATACCCTCCAGTATACCTCCACATTGGATCTACCCTCTGCTCAGTTCCTCACCCACCTCTAGACCTTGCTCCTTCATCTTCACCATAAAAAATCTTAGAATAGTGCTATACTCTTGAGCCAGCTGGCATTCTCTGATTTTTAACATTTTATATTAAAATATGTTGATTTACTTTTAATGGGTAATCATATGCACATAGGGTAAGTTTCAAAAACTTCCAAAGGGTATGCACTTAAAAGTCTAGGTTCTACTCTTCCTTGTATATCCTCATGTTTCTCGTGTGTCTTTGCAGAGATGGTCCGCATATGCAAGTGTGTATGTGTGTGTGTGCGTGCGTGCGCAGTTAAATTACTCCTTCCAAGAAATGTGTGTGCAATATGCCATTATATATGAAGAATGTATACAAATATATTTCCATTTAGACCATTTCTTATGACAAAGTACCCAATATATTTACTCAAAATAACATTGTATTATTTGATGCAGTGTCATAAAACTAATCGTATAATCTCTGCTTTGGCTAGACTGGATACAAAGTCATATGCAATGAAAATACTGAATGGCTTCCTAGTGATTCCAATGGACTGTGGCAGCTTCTAAATGTGCCTTCACAGCATAAATCCAAACAAAACTATTCTATGATGCCACTGATGCAAAGAAATTCAAGTGGTCTTCTGCAGCCGCTGCTCCCTAGTTAATAATCCTGACTTTCCTAATGCCCTTGCTACTGGAAAACTTAATGAACCAATTTGTAAGATACAAAAAAAATTATGGTAGAAAAGTCACTTCACTAACAAGTGTCAACCTTGCTGAAATATTTAACGTTCTTGAGTGGAAAAATAATGAAGAAAAAATATTAAAAGAGAAGTTTTATTTAAGTTCAATTGAAAGCTATTTTGTTTTTCTTTCTTTCTTTTGTTTGTTTGTTTTTTAAGAAACTTGTATTTCACAGGTTTTATCTTGGCTAACAGTGATGCCCTAAAGTATGAAAATGTTTTGAAAGTGGTTTGTTCTTACATGATGATGGGTCTAAAACATTTTGTTATTGCAATCCTGAGGGCCAGGTCCACTAAGAAAATCAAATAAAAGGGAACTCAGCCTAGAGAAAGGAAAACGAAAAAGGTTCATTTTTTTTTTTTTCTTGGTCAGGTTCTCTGACTTCATCAGGGATCTCTGCAAACATTCCCCCTTAACTGTCCTTAACTGCAAGTCTGCTTTTGGTGAGCAGGCAACACAGTGCCTATGGTCTGGGCTCTGGTATGATCTGCAATCTGTCAACCCCCTGAAGACAGTCCATGGGTCTGTGTCCAGGGCTCGGCCATATTGTAGCAGAATTGCTCATATTATCTGTTTGATTTTCTCCCCTCTTTGTGCTACAGCTGAACCATTTTTACTTGTAGTCTCTCATTCTATTGTAGACAGAGTAATCTTTCAGTATTATGGAAAAGAAAAGTGTTCCAGCTATCAGCCCCTTGAGCAATATCATAACCTGGGACAACAGTCTGCAGTACTCTCTGGCTGGCTATTTCAATTTTGCTTTTCTTCACTCAGAACCAGGTAGAAATCTCTACTGGAACTATCCTATTAAACCCTTTGCTCCATTAGAAAGGGACTTTAACAACTTAATACTAGGCAGGACTGGAGAAGATAATTACCCTTGATGAGAGGGAGAGGGAGCTAGTAACCCAAATGACAAGAGCCAAGTGACCCTTAAACCAGATTGCTCTAGAGCTAATGAATCTTGGGCAGGATCTCCACTAGTTATGTACAGCAGGGTTATTTGTTTGTCTGGCTATATCAGAAGTTTTTTTCTGGGTACTCCATCTGGGAAGGGAGAACTAAGGATGGAGGAGGCACTTGATAAATATTGGTTTTTCTTCCTTGCCCTCTCCCTATTTGTCAGCTTCATGATATTTCCATTTCCTGTAGATAGCTGCAATCAAGCCATCTCTGTGTAGATATTTCCACCTAAACCAGATGCAAGTCTTGCTTGGAGCTCTAAGTAAATAAGCACCTTCCCAAAGTGACTTATTTGCCTTCTGAGAAGCAGGACACAGTAGGAAATTGAAGGGACAGGTTGCACATAGCACAGATGTTCTAACTACTCTGGCCTCATGATGACACCCTGGGTTCTGACTCCACCAGCACCTTGCAACTTGCAGCTTTGAGAACATGAAAAGGCAACTCTTCTGGCACAAATGCCATTAGCTCCCTGATGGGTACCAGCAGTTGTAGATCTGTGGGCTTTGTACACTCTGACACCGAGAGTCAGAGTGTTTATATGAACCCATGTGAGACTCACCTAGAGACTAGGGAGGTGTGGAAAGAAGTATCTGACTAGTGGCTTTTTTTAACCACATAGAAGAAAGATCCAGAGAAAGTCAGGATTTTGCCTTTAGTGTGATCTTGTTTGCCTCATCCTGCCTGATGAGTTGTAGCAAATTCAGGACAAGATGAGCAGTCCATAGAAAATTCTTCAGCCTATTGCTCTGTTTCCAGGTGCTGTTGAATAAAGACATGAAATTAACCATCAGTGGGATATTATGTTATACAGAGAGAATGCCTGTTGAGAAAGCAGAAAATAAGCATGAAAACTACACTCCTACTTTGCTATCTAATATTAATTAAATGAACATAATGTACAACCCTCTTCTAAATATTTCACATGAATCATCTCATTAATTCTCCCCCAAACACAGTGAGGTAGTACTGTTTTCCTTAGTGTACAGATGAGGAAATTGCGGTTTAGAGATGTTATGTAATTTGCCACAGTAACACAATAATTTGTGGACTTGGAATGTGAAGGCAAGTGTGTCTTGCTCTAAAGACTGTAAATTTTTTTTTTTTTTTAGGGCCGAGGACCAATCTCAAGGCCTTGTGCATGTGAGGCAAGAACTCTGCCACTGAACTAAATCCACACAACCAAGACTATATATATTTTTTTTAATTTTTAAATTCCTTTTAATTTTATTTTTAATTGACTTAAAATTGAATTATATGATCCAGCAATCTCACTTCTTGGGTATATATCAAAAAGAATCAGTATGTTGACAACATATCTGCACTGCCACCCTCATTATAGCATTATTCATAATAACTAAGATGTAGAAGGTACCTAGATTTCTGTCATTGGGTGAATGGTAAAATAAAATGTTTTATATATGTATATTTTATATATACATATAAATTTATATATATATGTACATGCATACATACATATATATGATGAAATACTATTCAGTCTTTTTTTCTTGAGAGAACAGTGAGAGAGAGAGAGAGAGACACACACACACACACAGATCAATTCTTACTGAGTTTTTCACCTGACTTTCGTTGCTCTGACAGTTGTGTACGTGGGGCTGGGTTTTGAACCCGTGTACTTGCGCATGCCAGGCAAGTGCCATAACTGCTGAGCCTCTGCTGCAGCCCCTCATTTAGTCTTTAAAAAGAAGAAAATTCTATAATTTGAAACAACATGGATGAACCTATGATGACACTACACTAAAGGAAATAAGCCAGAAACACCAAGACTATGATTCTAACAACAAGGCTAAGTTACTGCCTCAGTTATTTACCTAAAGTTATATGATTTCCTAATCACATTGGAAAGGAATCACTAGCTATATACTATCTATGCAGAGGAGTTTCTAGCGAATATTTAACATTCTTTTTTTTAATCAATTTTTATTGAGTTTTTCACATAGCTTTCATTGCTCAGACACTTAGTTGTGTATGTGGGTGCTGGGGTTTGAACCCATGTACTTGTGGATGCTGGGCAAGCTCCCTAATCTCCAAGCCACTGCTCCAGCCCCCATATTTAACATTCTTAACTCTCTCACTTATGATATACAGTGAAAATAATTATAGCTCCTGTGACTTTCGCTTCTATATCAAGAAGTGGGAAACCAGGGGATTTAGAATCAGCGCATTACAGCAACAGAGCAATATCTCTGTTCATAGCAGCTCAATTTATAACAGGTAAATTATGGAACCAACCCAGATGCCCCTCACTGGATGAATGGATCCAAAAACTGTGGTACAATGGAGTTCTACTCAGCAATTAGAAACAATGATATTGCAGCCTTTGAAGGTAAATGGATGGCTATGGAAGAAATCATGTTGAGTGAAGTTAGCCTAACCCAGAGAGCCAAGGGTCAAATGTCTTCACTCATCTGTGGAGGCTGGAGCTAGACCCTGACCAGTGTGAAAGGTGGTCAACTCTAGTGTATTAAACCCAGAAAAGGTGTAGTGACATACAACCTAAGGCATTCATAGAGATGTATTGGGAAGGAGGGCGGGGAGGGATAAGGATGGGAAATTAGGGGGGGCTCTAGGGGGTAAATCTAATTTTCAGAATATATATATATATATCATATCATATCATATAATTGGAAGCATTTTTGATTGTTCAACAACTAAATTTCTTAATTAAAAAAGATAATAAAAAGTAAAATGCAAAAAAAGAGAGATAGGCAACTATTGTGTATTGCATACCTTCTATGGGAAGGCTGTTTGTTGAACATTATGCATATTACTTCTGTCCTTCTGGCTAATAGGAGTAAAAACTGAGTCTATTTATACTTTTCTTTTTTTTGGAGCTCCAACTTTTCTACACATGAATATAAAGCAATATAAGTGCTAGACTTGGGATTTTGAGGAATTTAGAAGTGTACTGAGATATTGTTTTGTTTTAGTCAGCATTTTTGTTTCTGTGACTAAAAGAACAATTAGTGAAGGAAAAGTTTATTTGGGGTGTCATAGTTTCAGAGGTTTTGGTTCATAATCAGCTGACTCCATTGCTCTGGGCCCAAGGTGAGGCAGAACATAATGGTGGAAGTGTGTGGTGGAGTTAAGCAGCTGGGACATGACCACCAAGAAGCAAAGAGAGACTAAACTCAGCTCACAACCCCAAAGTCATGCCCCCAATGACCCATCTTCTGTAGCCACACCCTAACCTGTCTATAGTTACCACCCAATTAATCCCTATCAGAGGATTAATGCACTGATTAGGTTAACAGTCTCATAACCTGATCATTTCACCTCTAAACTTTCTTGCATTTCTCATACCATAAAACAATGTATAACTCTATAATTCTGTTATATAATTATAATAATGACATTACAATATATATAATTTTTAGTTATATATGTATATTTATTATATTGCCTATTGTTATAGTGATATAATTATTACTCTATAGACTAGTGGAGGAAAATAAGAGAATGGAACTGTGTACTAAAAACACAAATTAGAACTAAAAATGCAATTAATATCCACAAATGAAGACCACCACGGGGACCAAGTCTCAGAGAAGTGAGACTTGAGCTTGACTTTTGCTAGGTAGAAACAAGTCAATTTGGCTTTGGCAAACAACGTGCATTCAACCAACCCTTCCTACAAAATAGTCTACAAAAGTGAATTTAATAAAACACTATTTGAAGGCATTAGAGAACTTCTAAGCAGCTAAGACCTTCAGATACCAGAGAAGAGAAAAGCTCAAAGAAGCAAGCATTAATATTTGGCACTCTCATCCCCCAAGATCTTAGACAGTTCTAAAGCAATGGCTGAGGGGTTTTGGTAATCTCATGGGGATGAGGGATGGTGAAATCCAGCATCTGCCAAGAGGAGAAACCCTCGTAAGTACTTGAGCCCTTTGGCCAGGACACTTATAAGCTACATTCTGGGAATAAAAGCAAACTGGAAATATACTCAGAGAGACTAAAATTTTACTTAACTTACTTCAGTCTCAAACTGGAGGAAAATGTGCTTCTACACTAACAAGAGTGCCACAGGCAAGAGTGAATCCACATTGGAGGAGTATAAAATCATTCAGAGTCTCAAGGTGATGGTTGGTATTTAGTTTAAAAAAAATAAGCAAAGACAAAAAAAAAACTAGCCATGAAAAATAGAAAAAATTAATGAAAGTATCAAGAAGCCAAAGTCTATAGAAATTCACACAAAGGAAACCCACATGTTCAGTTATTGAATTCAAATAACTGTGGTTGCTGTGTTTAAAAAATTAACAAAATGGATTCAGCAGAGGAGTGAAAATTATAAAACAGTGTTAAGTGGAAAGCTTAAAATTGAAAACATAGTAATTGGGTTTTAAAGCTTAGTAGATAGATTTAACAGCAGAATAGGCACAATTTAAAAGTGAAAAAGTATTCCAAAACATAGAATGAAAACACGAATACAGAAACAAGTATAACAGATTTATGGAATATGGTATAAAGCCCTAGGATATCCTAGTATTTAATGTTATAGAAGTCTGGAAAGGCTAGGGTGAAAAGTAATATTTGAAGAGCTGTTGCTAAGAATTTTTTCCAATACAAGATATCAAGCCACAGGTCTATGAATGGCTTCAAACCCAAAGCAGAATAAATATAAGATGCCTATGCCTAAAGATGTCATAGTAAAACTTTTGAAAACTAAACACAAGAGAATATCTTAAAAGTACCTAGTAGAAAAAATATTACTTTCAAAGAAGTAAGAATATCATAAAGAAAAAATGGAAGCCAGAACAATATGATTGATAGCTTTGGTGTAGGCCTGGGGGAAGGGAGAATCACTTCTAACTCAGAATTCTATACCCTACAAAAGTATTCTTGAAATGCAGCCAAATTAAATATCATTCCAGACAAACAAAATCAGAGAATTTATCGCTAGTAGATGCATGCTGAAAGAAGTAATGACGAATGTTCTCTAAAGTAGAAGGAAAATGATTCCAGAGAGAATCAGGGAAATGCAGAAAGAAATAAAAATTCCTGGAAAGAGTAAATACACAGGCAAATCTACATGAATACACCCCATATAAAACAAGTGTTAACATACTGCTGAGCTTAAAGTGTATTTAAAATATGACAATAAAAGCACAAAGGAAAAGGGGTGGATGAAGTAAAATTATCCTAAAATACTTGAGTTATCTTAGGTGTTATGGATCAATTAAAGTCTAATGACTTTAATAACTTTAATATTTATTCATATTGTAATCCCCAATAACTTGAGTATTAAATAGAGGAGAAAATGGTTTTACTTTAGGTTCTCTCAGAAGCAGTTCCTGGGACAAAGGATTAAATGCAAGTAGTTTATGGGAAATGACACCAGTAAAAACTGGAAGAGAAGCTGGGCAGCAAGACATGGGGAGAAGGGAAGCTGATAAAGAATGCTTCATCAAGAAACATACCCCGGAGAAACTGCCGCTTTCAGCTGGGAAACATTGGCGGCTAAGGCAACAAAGGTGCATTCGACTTGCTCATCCAAAGGGAAATCTCATCATTACTTATCTCAGGGTTGACAATTCCTTGGCACCTCTGTCCTTCTTAGTATATAGGCGGAAAGGACTTCAGTGGCCGGGGAGATCAAGCACAGAGTAACAAATATGGGCAGTTAGAAGTTGGGCTATAGTGTAAAGAAGTGATAAAGTCCAAGAGAATATGTGTGGGGTGACAACAGATGCTACAATACCCAGCAAAGTGTGTACATGTATGTGCCAATGACACATGGAGAAATATACATAGTAGTGTTAGCATAATGATCCCATGCTGGAAGCAGCCTTTATTTCCCTACAGTAGAATGGATCCACACAATATCATATTATACAGCAATGAAAACAAATTATAGTCATTAATAAGAAGTGGATATATCTCACAAATACAGTGGCAAGAAATAACCATATGCTCTGGAATGTATACTGAAGACTCCATTATATGCAAATTTTAGAAATCTGTAGGATATATGGGGAATTATGAAGAAGCTAGTCCACAGGAATTGGAAGACCTGTATTAAACATTATGGGGAATATCAGGCTAAGATTAGTTACCCAGATAGATCTGGATAAGACAAGTTAAGGTTAAGACCAGTTGTGGGAAGCGGACATTTGCCTTCGACCTCACAGGTATTATAAATTCATTATTGTGTGTGAAACTCCAGGCTTTGTTCCAACTTCCATCCACTCGTCACATGTAACCCAATAATTTAGATAATAGACATTTCTTCCATTTTACTAGCTTAGTAAAATGCTTGCCACAAGTAGGAACTTAATGGGTAGCAATGAAGTGAAAATAAATGAGGGCTGGAGCAGTGACTCAGCGGTTAAGGGACTTGCCTGGCATGGATGAAGATGCGGGTTCAAATCCCAGCACTATGTACACAACAAAGTGTTGGAGCAATTAAAGCCACAAGAAAAACTAAATAAGAAATTGTTTCTCTCTTTCTCACTATCCCTCTCTTAAAACAAACAAATACATACACACACACACAAACATAATGAGGGGGAACTTCGGTTTACTTAAAATCAAAATGGGGACAGTACTGCATGTGTCATTCAATCACTGTGAAAATGATTCATTTGGAAATTTCAAACTTCTATCTTAAAGATTCTAACTCTGGCACCAGGAGCACAATGATGAATTCAGCTCTGCAAACACATCTGACTATCTGTGGTTGACTATAAGAGAGAGTGAGTAGACAGGCAAGTTTAAAGTAACTTAGTCTAAATTCTGGTGGAAAGTGTTTTGAATACAAATATGAACAGATTTTGTTAACTGTGTTTGGGGGAAAGTCAATTTATATTTAAGGAGGTGCCATTATTGTGACAGACAGATGCTTTCTTATGAAGAGAGTGTTAGTCTGATCTGTCTGTCACTTTATCTTTTTTCTATCTCTAACACAAAAGGCAAGTGAAAATTAAAATGGAAACTTCTGGAGGGGGCAAGTCATGAGTATTCTAATTATTAAAGATTTCTTTCAAGCATTCAGATAACACATAGGGTTGAACTGTCTCTCTTCAAATCCCATTAAGCGCGGAACAGCTATGCCTGAAAGTGTTATGAGGGTATTTCATGTCTTGCTTTTCTGTCAGCTCCCAACCCAAGGAAAGGAACAAGTGAAATGTCTTTCTGGTTAGATTGTGATTCATTTTTGGAAATTAACTTCCTCATTGATATGATAGATGCCTACTTGTGAGGCATTGTGTAGCAGAGGATCTGAAGGCAGCCTTCCTCCTTCACATGTTAGACAGGACAGATGATGTGATTCATTAAATCAAACACTTTCTGGAGCTAGGGGAGTGAGAGATGTTTCCAGTTTCCAAAGGGTCCTGTAGTGGAAAGGTTATTATTTTTTCATAGTGGTAGAAATCCATATGAATTTAATGGTGATTACTTGTTTATTGACTGCTTTTGTTGCAAGAACAGTTCACCTCCTGAACAAAAATAACCACTTTCAAATTCCAATCACTTCAACTAACATTTGTCAGTAGAAAGAACTCAACTTCAATTGACTGTGACCACCAGCTCTCTTACTTTAGAGTATTGCTTCAAAACCCAAAGCCAGATATGTGTAGTGTTTGTTTTGGCAAAAGCCAGTCTCCAGAGGTGGTCCCCAGTCAGAAGTTGGGGTAGAGGAAGGGAAAGCGGGCTGTGAATCCCCACTACCAGTTTCTGGAGCTGCCCAGCCTTGCCTTCCTGGCTGGATTCCACATTCAGCCCTTAGAGTCCTGTCAATGTGTACACTAATAGGTCGATAAGCGCTCTCAGAGAGCACACTACAAACACATGGGCAGCACTAGGGGGCTGCCAGCTAAGTGTGACAAAGGAACCCTCAGCACAGCACTGGCATATGGAGAGCAGGCATGGAACTTTCCCTTGCTCAGGCTTAGAACTGTGCAGAGTCCTTATATTGAGCTCAACCTGCAGGGTGGTTACAAGCTCTTCTTTGTTCCAGCTGTGAAAGTGTTGGCCAGCTTGTCTTTCTTTGACAAAATATTACTAATGCTGAACATTATTTTCTATCTTCCTTCTCATTCCTCTGTTTTGGTTTGACCCTTAGGAAGTAGCTTATTTCTTGGGTTCTGAAGCAACATGTAGTGTCTGAGTATATACATATGAAAAAATAAATAAAATTTTAAACCTTCCCAAACTTTTTTACAGTGGTCAACTGCTTAGCTTTCCTTCAGAAATGTGTCTTCTCCATTATGGTCCTGCCATGCAAAGCCATTGTTCTAGGAAGAACACTAACACGAAGAGATACACATTTTTTTTTTTTAAAGAAAGAATGACAGAAAGAGAGAGAGAGAGATCAATTTTTATTGAGTTTTTCACACATGACTTTCTTTGCTCTGACACTTAGTTGTGTATGTGGGTGTTGGGGTTTGAACCCAGTGACTCGTGCATGCTGGACAAGCGCCATAACCGTGGAGCCACCACTTCAGTCCTGAGATATACTTTTATCGTCCAAGACATTTAGAGATCTCACTTGGGTGCTGACACTTTGGGCAATGAACAGAGCAGTTGGCTTCCTCTAGGGGATCCTCTTCCAATGGCTTTGTCTTTTTCTTTTGAAGCAGAAAAGGCATGGTGGAGAAAGGAACTCTTTTTTTTATTTTCATTCCTGTTTGAACCTTGAATGGCAGTTATAGAACTTGCAGTGGCAAGATAAAGCTGGGTCAGCACTTTCAGTTTTCTGGTTCCAGATTTTTATAAACCAACTATATAAATACTCTCTAGCAGGAACACATGATATCTAAAAGAAAAAAGTTTTGTTTTTTCTGTTGAATTGTCTTTCTGAAAGGAAAGGAGAGTTGTGTTGGTCCCTGATGTCCTGTGAGCTTTTCTAATAATTATGAGGATGAGGAGATGATGATGATGAATTCTTCCTTTCCTAACAGTTTTAAATTGGACATTTTTTCCTTTTCTTTACAATGTTAATATAAATATTCTCAAGTTTAAAACTTTGAATATTCTTTTGTTCTTCCACTATGTGGCCTCAGATGAAAACCCATAAACCTTCAACATAATTGAAATGAAAATTTCTTTTTTTAAATTTTTTTTTGAAATGAAAATTTCTGTTTTACTTCTCCTACCGGATTATTTCTCTATACAGATACCAAACATTTATCAAGAATCTTTTTTTGTGTTTCAGTCACTTTGCTAAACTTTGAGGACCAGCATGGACAAGGCAACATCCTTACCCTTGAGGATAGCAGATAAGCAGCAACCAACAGATTCAAACAATGATAGAAATGGTCACTTACTGATTTATAATTACGGAGAATGGGGCCTTAGACACAAATAGTAAGTAGATTTGTCTTAGGGAAGACTTCTGGTAGAAAAAAACCCTGAAATAATTTTAGAGTAGAATCTAATTATGTAGAGTGAGGTCAGGATTTCAGATATCAAAAGCAACATAATCCAAGGCATAGAGAAATTGAAATAGGTTAATAATGATGAGAAGCAGAGACAAAAGAGAGCTGGGGATGAAGAGGATGATGGGAGATAAACCTTAAAGAATCTTATAAACTACACTAGAAGTTGGACTACTTTTGGAAAGCTATATGAAACTCATGTTAAAGATAAATGGCTGAGGGGCTGGAATGATGGCTTAGCGGTTGAGGCGCTAGATTGGCTTGCATGAGTACGCTAGTTCAAACCCCAGCACCATGTACACAACAAAGAGTCAGAGTAATGAAAGCTGCATGAGAAACTAAATAAAATTGATTCTCTCTCTCTCTCACTGTCCCTCTCTCTATCTTAAGAGATAAAGGGCAGAGCTAGGCAGTGTAATTAGATTTGACACATATTCAGGAGGTAAACCTAGCAGAATTTGGCAGGGGATAAGGAGTTAAGAAAAATTCAGGATGCTTCCCAGCCCTGGGTGTCAGATCAGATGTTGGTGTGCAGGTGGCAGGTAAGACGGTGCGCACAGTTTAGACTTAGCTCAAGTCGTGGTGTCTGTGGACATCTAGGTCAGCATGTCTCAGAGTTGGAGTGATGAGTTTGAGGCTCAGGAGAGAAGCCTAGCCTGGTGATGAGTACTTGGAAATCACCAACATCTAGATGATGGTTGAAACTTCAAGTATAGGCCGATTGGATTATGCAGGGGAGAGGATAACAATATGCTGAAAACAAAACTATGAGGAAGACCGTTGTTCAAGGGAACGACACAGGGAAAATGCATGAAGAAGACAAAATAGGAATCATCTAAGAATGAAGAGAAAAGTACATTGTCACAAAAGAGTGCAGATTGCAGTAATGAAAGATCAGCCAAGTAATACTAGAAAAGCCCAATATAATAAAACCTGGAATGTGTCCAACAGACTTGATGCATTTCAGCACATTAAGTCCAACCTCTCCTTCTTCTGAAGCCAGTTATTCATTACTGAAGATTTTACTAAGAGATAAATAACAGAAACCAGAAGCATAGCGATGGTCTTACCTGTTTCACCCTTTGTGAACCTTGAAGATTAAACTCCTCACAAGTCCACAGTCTTAGCTGGTGTGTGTGCTTGCGTCTCTGCATGGCTCCCACCAGATAAGGGGGACTGTAATCAGGTGATGTAATAATTTTAGAAATTAGAATGAGAAAAACCTACACTCCATCAACCAGGTAGCATCTCATTTATCCTACATGAAGATGATCAATAATTAGAGTCTCCATAACAAACACTCATAATTCAGAATTATCTTTATCATGCAAGAGAGTTGATGTGGTAGGTGGGCATATATAAGCCTATCCCAGAATGATCCAGACTAAAGCTCAACTTGTTTTCTTGTTTTCAATTATGATTTTCCACTAATAAGTCCAAGGTCTATCTCCAATAAGTTTCTACCTTCTGTTGACTCAAGAATGCACATACTTGATGGACATAAAAGAGACATGACAAAAATATCTTTTTTTAAGTGGCTATGTGTTCATTTATTTTTAAAGAGAGAGGGACAGTGAGAGAGAGAGAAAGAATCAATTTTATTATTAGTTTTTCCTGTGGCCTTTGTTGCTCCAACATTTCTCTATGTATATGGTGCTGAGGTTCAAACCTGTGACCTTTCATATGCCAGGCAAGTGCCATAACCAATGAGCCACCACTCCAGCCCTATGTGTTCACATTTTTTGAATGACCTATGAAGAAAGGGATGACATGCAGAGATCATGAAATTCTGTGCATGAGAGATGATTTGCTCATATATCCAGTATTTGGAATATCTTTCCATATTTATTAATTTTGAGAACACACTAAAATGGATCATTTGTGTTGCCACATGTCCATTCCAAGTTGTCATGTCTCTACATTATTTTCATGAAGACATCGATAACATATCACAGGTTGGTTACTATGCTCCCCTTCAGTCTCAGAATCCTTGTCTATAGTGCACTATTATAGCCTGTGTGACTTAGCCCAGCGTCATGTCGGATAAAAGGTATTTCCTGGCTATGATCTACTGAAGACTAGTGCTGAATCAGGATCTATACCTCATGAAAAAAGCAAAAAAAACTTGTTTTCTAGATTGTTTGTAATTCTCCTGAAGAAACAAAATATATTTGAATCATTGAAAGGTACTATTCAAATGTATTTTTTTTCTCCAGGAGGAGTAGTATTAGTGTTTTTGGTTCTTTACATGATATTCAAGTATTAGCTAGAGCACTAGTGTTTGTATTTTTGTATTGTTCAGACTTCTCCAGAGAAACAGAACCAATAGGAATAGTTTCTCTAGAGAAACAGAAAACACACACACACACACACACACACACACACAGATTTCTTATGAGGAATTGAGTCATGCAATTGTAGAGTTGGGAGTCCCATGGCCTGCCACATGCAAGCTGGAGACATGGGAAAGCTGGTGGTGTGGTTCAGTCTGAGTCCAAAGCACTGAGAATTCAGGAAAGCATTGATGTAAATGCAACTCTGAGGGCCAGAGAAGAAGAGATGAGATGCCCCAGCTCAAGTAATGAGGCAGGGAATAAAGGGGATCCTGAATCCCTCCTTCCTCTGCCTTTTGTTTTATTTCGAACCTCAATGGATCAGGTGATGTCCAAACAAACTGTGGGAGGACAGTCTACTGAGTACACTGAATCAAATGCTGTTGTGGTTTGGATATTAGGTATCCCCCAAAGTTCATGCGTGAGACAAGGCAAGAAAGGTTAGAGGTGAAATCATTGTGTTTTGAGAATCTTAACCTAATCAGTGCATTAATCCCCTGATAGGAATTAACTGGGTGGTAACAGTAGGATGTGACTGGAGGAAGTGGGTCCCTGAGGTTATGCCTTTGTGGTATATAATTTGTCCTTGTTGAGCAGAGTTCGCTCTCTTCTTCCTGGTGTAGGGTTCCTAGTTCTTTTCCTCTGCCACATCCTTCTGTCGTGTGCTCTGCCTCACCTCCAGCCTCAAGGAATGTTGCTGGCTGTCAAGGTGGAGACCTCTGAAACTGAGCCCCAAAATAAATTCTTCCTTCTTTAAAATTGCTCTTGTCAGGTCTTTTTGTTATAATTGTGAAAAAGCTGACTAAAACACTAACCTTTTCCAGAAACATTCTCGCAGACACATCCAGAAACATTATTTAATCCGGGTGCCTTATGGCCAATTCAAGTCAACATGTAAAATTAACCACCACTAGTTATATGCCATTGATGGGCCCTTGTAACCTTTGAGTAACTGCGTATTAGGAAGCATGTAGCCCCTAAAACAGTGACTATCAATATTGAGATGTGTAAGGGTCACCTGAAAAGCTCATTTAATGCACATTCTCTGAATCCTCCCCCAAGATTCCTACTCAGTAAATATGGATTTAAGCCCAGAAATCTAGATTTTTAGAAAAAACCTCTTGATTCTTACACGGTTTGAGGACACCACTTAGAAAAATATTCAGCTAGAGGAATGATCTCCAAAGAAGAGTAAGAATGCTCTGCTATAGGGGACAGTAGTATGGGAAACATTTTACAATTTTTGCTTATATTTATCTTAAAGGAAAATTCTTCAGCTTTGCCACTGATTTTCACCATTGCCCTTATTGGACCTATACAATAGTCAGCTGGTATTTTCCTAGCCAAAACCTGCAGAATCCCAGGAAGTTGAGCAGGAGTGCAAGTTGATCTGAGTTTAGTTTACAGTCATGTAATGAGGTGTATGTTGCCTGGGAAAATGTATTTAAGGGTCAATGATCTTGTGTAACTAAACTTCCCCTCACAAAATAGGCAGGAGACTTAAAATAGATTTCTATAAAGAACACAGGAATAGATGATGATGCCAAAGGGACTTCAACAAGGGAGCAAAAGAAAATGGCCATGCTGGCAATTTTCCTGCTCATTAATAGCTCCTGGTCAGCTACATTAAGTAGTAAAGTGCAATGACAACCTAATCAGATATGATTACTAAGAAGACTAGTTGAAATATGGAATTACAGCCACTATCAGGAACGATTAACCTCTCCCAAAGAGCACATCATGCCTCAAAAAATTAGCTAATACCATTCTGGTCAGCATGGCAGAAGAGCAATTATGGAGACGGAAGAGTGCATCACAGAGGTTAGGACTCACATGTTAGAGCCTGATCACTCAGTTTGAATCCAAGCTCCGATGATTATCAGCTGAATGACCTCTCATGGGTTACTTATCTGCACTGTCTTAGTCTATTTCTGCTACTATAACAGAATGACCTTCAACTGGATAATTTATAACAACAGTGATTTATTTTGTACAATTGTAGAGGCTTAGAAGTCTAAGATCAAGGGGATGGCAGATTTGGTCTCTGAGGAGAACTCTGTGCTTCAAAGGTTGATATATCCTTACTTGGTGAAAGGGAGGATGGCCCCACCTCTTAATACTGTTACATTGGGGATTCAATTTCAATATGAATTTAAGAGATACAAACATTCAAATTATACCATTTTAACCCCTGAACCCTCAAATTCATGTTCTGCTCACATACAAAATATATTAATTCCATTCTAATAGCCTCCAAAATCTGAATTAATTAGTTCCACATTGACTTCAAGGTCAAAATCTAAAATCTCATCTAAATACATCTAAATCAGTTATAGGTGAGATTCAAAGGACAATTCATCTTAGGCAAATTCCCCCCTCCAGCTGTGAGCCTGTGAAATCAAACAAGTGTTTGTGAAATCAAACAAGAATTTCACAGGCTCACAGCTGGAGAGGGGGGATTTTCCTCAAGATGAATTGTTCCTTAGGTCTCACCCATATCTGCTTACAAAATACAAGCCAGGACAGGCATAGGTATACTTTCCTACTTCAAGACAGAGAGAGAAAGAAATAGAGAATGAGAGAGGGGGGGGGGGAGAAGGAAGGAGGGGGGCAGAGAGGCAATTTGCTTTAAGTAAACATTAAATCTTATGGTTCTAAAATTATCTTTGACTCCATAGCCTCCTACCTTCTGGAGACACTGAGGTAGGGGTGAGCATAAATACTCTGGGAAACACAGACCTCACGGCTTTGCTGGGCACAGCCCAGGCTGCAGCTCCCATGTGTCAGATTCGTTTTCCAATGACTCTCTCAGGCTCAAGTTGCACATTGGTGGCTCCACAGTTTTGGGGTCATGGAGGCAGCCCAGCTTTTATGACTGTGGGGTATTGCCCTAGTGGGGACTATGAGAGCCCTGACCCCTTTGCAGTTCTCTTCCAAAGCTCTCTAGGGACTCTTTATAAATCTACTTAGAGGCAGGCATGCCTTCACGGCTTGTATACTCTGAATCTGGTAGAGATGGCACCATGCACATGCCATCAAGGTTTACCACTGCGCCTTAGGGAGAGATGACCATTGTTGCTGACATCATACTTGGACCCACGTGACACCTGGAATGGCTAAGGGGCACCATGTCAGAATGCAGGGGCCAGAGGCTCAGGTGGCTTGTGGCAGTGAGTCCTGAGGTTCCATGGGTGTTAAAGTTTCCTCCTTTGACACCATTCTGTCCTCAAAAACTTGGCACTTTGGGTCTAAGTTGGGAGTGGCAGCCACCAAGACTCCCTGAAGTGCCTTCAAGTTCCTTTGCCCATTGTCTTGATGAATTACATTTAGTTTCTCTCCATAATCTTGGTGTTTTCTCCAGACTGTTTTCTCATTTTTTTACAGACCAAGAATTTTCCAACTCTTTAAATTCTGCCTCCCATTTCTTTATAAATTCCATCCGTAATTTGTTTCTTTTTTTCTTGGATTTTACTACAAGACTCAAGAGAAGCCATGCCATATCCTCAACAATTTGCTTAGAGATATCTTCTGCCTAATTCATCATTTTTAAGCATTGCCTTCCAGAACACGCTAGGATGTTAGTACAATTCAACCAAGTTCTTTGTCACTTTATGACAAGGCTGGACTTTCAGTTTCCTGTAATGTATCCCTAAGTTTCTTCTCTAAGATCTTATTAAAACAGCTTTTATTGTTCAAATTTCTACCCACATTCTGGTCACAATCCCTTAATCTTTAACAAGATTGAGACTCTCTCCACAGTTCTCTGCTTCTGAGTCCTCACTAGAGGAGTCATTTAATCTTCAGTGTCTACTCGATACAAGTTCTGAAGATGTGTCCAAATTTTTAGATATCTGCATAGCAACACCCCACTTCTCAGTACCAATTTTCTGTCTTAGTTCATGCTGCCATAATTAAATACCTTTGGACTGGCTAATCTATAAGTACTGATTTTTTTTTTTCTTCACAGTTCTCTAGGCTGGAAGTTCATGATGAAGATGATACTGGATTTGGTGTCTGGTGAGGGCACATTTCTCTGCTTCTCAGATAATGCTTCTTGCTGCATTCTCACACTTGCTGCATTCTCACATGACAGAAGGGTCAAGAAAGGGATGGATGATTTGTCCTCATCTGGTAAAAGGGACAGACATCTGCAGCTCTCTGGCATCTGTTTTTATAAGAACATTAATCCTATTCATCAGGCTGGAGCCCTCATGACTTATCACTTTTCCAGAAACCATATCACTTAAAACACAACAATGGGGATTAAATTTCAATAAGGCTTTTGGGGGGGACAAATATTCAAGCCAGAACATGCACTATGCTTCAGTTTTTCTATCTGGATTGGAGGGATGTGTGAGCATTAAACGATTAATACGTGTACTACACTTAGACCAGTGAGCAAAGTTTGTACAATACAAATTTAGTTTGAAAAAGTAGTTTATGGCACTTTGTCACCCTTAACAATTATTTATTTATTATTTATTTTTTAAAAAAGAGAGAGGGACAGTGAGAGACAGAGAAAGAGAGAAACAACTTTAATTAGCTTTTTACATGGCTTTAGTGGCTCCAACACTTTGTTGTGTACGTGGTGCTGGGGTTTGAACCCAGGTCTTAGTGCCTGTCAGGCAAGTGTGGAAACCGCTGAGCCACCGCTCCAGCCCCAATTTTTTATTTTTTAATATTTTATGTGGGTCTGTGTTATAAATTGTAAGTAAATATATTGACTTTTCAGGTATATGCTCAAACATTGTTGCTAACAGGGATGGATGAGTAAAATACCTATATCCCACTTTCCAGTAAATACTAGCGCTCTCTGAAAGCACTCACAGCTACTGACATCACTTTCCACTGGTGTGCAGGACTGTTGGTGGGGGTAGGGACTAGGTATAAAAGCAAGAACATGTCACCTTTTGACTATTCTCTTTACATATCTTTTCTGTATATTAAGCATTCTGACCTAATTGTCACTTTATTCTGCTTCCTTTCATACCTTTTTATTCTAGTTCTCATTACTGTCATGCCAAGATTTTACCTGAAAAGGTGTTTGGAAATGTGCCACTTTGGATTAATGAGATCCTGGAAGCTCCCTTGATCTCCTGCTCTTTGCCCAACTTCTCCAGGCACCCAATCCTCAGTCCTGAGAACTTTGTTCATGAATGTGCATGCTCCCCTAAACCAGGCATGCCTAGACCACATTACAAATGCACATAGAGGGGCTGGAGCGGTGGCTCAGTGGTTTTGGTGCTTGCCTGGCAAGCACGAGGACCCGGGTTCAAACCCCAGCACCACGTACACAACTGAGTGTTGGAACAACTAAGGCCATGTGAAAAACTAAATAAAGTTGTTTCTCTCTTTCTCTGTCTCTCTCACTGTCCCTCTCTCTTTAAAAACAAGCAAACAAACAAAGAAAAACAAATGCACATAGAAACAATTTATTCCCTTTTACAAGTGTGAGAATGAATTTTTTTCAGAAGCACCATTTCTGAGAAAAACGAAAAGGAAATGAGCAAGCGCCAAACCAACAACGTAAATGAGCATATCCAATTTTTCTAGTCATTTAATGAACACACGGTCTTCTCCTTTTTCAATCTGCTTTAGCAAACCACTGGCCAAACTGGCTTCAGACCAGATCCTCTATTCCTACCCAATGCCTATGTTTTAGTTATTGTTGCCTATTGGTCAGATTCCAGGCTCTGCAACTTTCAATTAGTTTCCTCCATATTTTGGGTGTATTTTAAGGGTTCATGTACAGGATGGGAGTAGAAGACCTTCAGTGTCCCCTCCAACTTTGTCTTCTCATCTTTCTAAACAGACTTTTCCTCCAAGATTGTTTTACCTGTTTTTATGCCATCTCTCTCGTTTGCTTATGGCCTCTTCTTGGACTCTTCCTTGAATGTAGCCCAATGATGCAAAGACTGTTGGTTTCCTAAGGTACTTCAAATCCTCCTTCCTGACCCTCTAGAACAGGAAGTGAGGCAACCTTGCTACATCTCAAATTCTACCCCTGAGCTGGTTGGCTGCTTGTCTGAAGAAACAGATAGTATGTCTCCATGCAAGTTTAGTTCATCCTCAGTACAGCCTTCAGGGGACTTTTCTAGAATATTCTAAACATTACAATACCTTATACATTATTGAGCTATTGCATCTCAAGTCTGAAAAAGAGTTTAACTTCTACTTTGACCCAACACATGAATCCCTTCTGAGTACCAGGATGCATGATTGTCCATTTGTCAAAGCATCCCACACAGTGGTGACCTCAACACTTTCCAACCATCTCATTTCTCAAAGCATAACATCTTCAGCTTATTGTAGAATTGGTATCATGAAACAGTGTAGATTTCAAGACAACATAGCAAAATGTAAAAGAAAAAATTAAATTTGAACTAGTGCTGAATTTGGAACATGATCAGACTCTTTGGGTACTTTCTGAACAATATTGAATATATCCAGGTTACTGAGGCTAACATTTGATTAATATGTGTGCCTGACTGCTTTCTATTCAAAGTGAATGTTGAAAAGGTAATGTTCTTTGAAGCAGATGACCTTGTATTGGAAAGCATGTAACTTTCTAAAATGGCTAAAGGCCAGAGAGGACAGAGAACTCAGGTTCTTTGTCTGAAATCTAAATTTTTTTTCCAGGCAATAAAAGATTTATTGAACGAAAGCTACCATAATTTTTTTTTTGTTCAGTATTGGTTCAAGCAATTGGCTTTTTGCCATGTAAAATACAAACATACATAAGTTTGCCTTGAGGATATTGGAGGTAGGTGGGTAATGCTTCTTGGCAAGGTTGATTGTTTTAAGACTTTAAACACACAGATATCTGTACTTTACTTATTTTCATTGCTTTGACATTGTTTTCATCTTTCAATCTTGCCTTATTCTCAGGGGACTCCTGTTACTGAGGTGATTCTTCAAAGTCTTTTATCAGTCCTTGTCTTGTTCTTCAGCTTCCACTTACCCCAAATTCCAGTGTTAAGTTTCGCTCTTGGCTGGATCTGCCAGGATTGACTCCTTATTGATTTTTTATTCTGTGCAGTTCTTCATGATACTGAGAAAACATTGAAGTCCTCAACACATTCTTCATCTGAGGATTGAAGGTAGTTTATGGTTTTATTTATTTTTTTAAAAGAGAAAGGGGGAGAGAGAGAGACAGAATTAACTTTATTTAATAGTTTTTCATGTGGCTTTCATTGCTCAGGCACTCTGTTGTGTATGTGGTGTGAACCCACATACTCACACATGCCAGGCAAGTGCCATAACCGCTGAGCCACCACTCCAGCCCCCAGTTTATGATTTTAAATTAAAGAATTAAACTTCTTGTCAAATGCTTTAAGTGAGTTGAGTCAATGATACCCAAAAGTAGATGAAATTATACTACATTTTGCTGTACAATTGTCTTTTACTTGTCAGATAATACAGTCAAAGTCAGAAGAAGTCAGGTATGGTAACACACAGCTGTAATTCCATCAACTAGGGAGGCTGAGATAGGAGGATAACAAGTTTGATGCCATCCCCAGCAACTTAGGCTAGGGATTTAGCTCATTGTTAAAGTTGCCCTAGGTTCAATCCAAGTACCAAAAAAAAAAAAAAAGAAAGAAAGAAAGAAAAGAAATACAGGAGAAATTACCAAAAATTTTATGTGTTTATGTGTGTGATAGAATAATGCCCCTCTTGCTACCACCCCAAAATGCCTGTGCTGTAATATCCCAACCCTTGAAAACATTAACTGCCATTGCAAATATGATTAAGGTTATAGACCAGGACATGGGGAGATGATTCTGGATTATCCAGATGAGTCCAATGTAAACATACTGTTTAAAAATGGAGAGTCTTTCTCCTGTCAGAGAGCTGTTACTGCAGAATAAGAGTCTGAGAAATTTCAAATTTCTAGCTTTGCAGATGGAAGAAAGGGGATATGTGCCAAGGAATCCAGGCATCTTCTCGGAAAAGGCGAGGAAACCTATTATTCTCTTGAGACCCCAGAAAGGATCAGAGCTCTGTTGACATATTGTCTCAGCCCAAATGAGACCCATGTCAGACTTCTGACCTTTTGGAAAATAATTAATTTATGTTAAGCCAGTAACTTTGTGGTGATTTGTTATCAACAATAGAAAGCTAGTGCATTGTATTTTGAAGATCTCTTTCGTCTTGGAAATGCGATCGTTATGCCTTGTACCTGGAAGGACTTCCAGCAGAGTCGAATGCTACCCATCATGTAAAGCTAAGGATCTTCGGGCAATAGGAGCATCTGAATGTTCTGATTGCTGTTTGTCTTGGAATTGTTCAGAGTTAAAATGACTGACACCAAGTCTTAGATCTCTTTGTCCATCTAGCAATTAATTTCATTTTTGCACCCACAAATGGCTTTTCTAGAATGCTAACTGGATAGCACCATCATCTTAAAGTTTCTTTGTTACTTTTCTTTTAACAAAACCCCTAGCTTCTTAGCATGTTTTACAAGGTTGTCCAAGAAATAGCCCCTGCCTACTCCTGTATCCTTCCCTTTTATCCCTTCCTATATTCCAGACATAACATTGCTTGCCGTTCTCAAAAGCACCACACACTTTCAGACCTCCATACCACTGCACATGCTGTGCTAGCCTCCTTTTTTCCATGACTTCTGCTTATTTGTTCCTGACTCAGGTCAGGCATTGCTTTCCATATGGAGATTATCTTACTGTCTAGCCATCCCTCACACTGCGTGACCCTTGGTACTTCCCTATGACACTCATCTTATCCTCCATATTAGAACTTACCATTCTTCATTGCACTGTGATATTTGTCTATATATTATGAGTTCTTTACAGATTAGAAGAACATCTTTAATCTCTAGCCAAAGTGACCACCATGTCATCTGGCACCTGAGAAGCACTCAATAAGTACCTGATAAGTGAAAGAATGCATCATACACTCATGTCCTTGAAAACTCTGCAGCCTCCACTAGGAATCAGGTATTTGTCTCAGGTATTAAGAAGGAACAGTGTTTTATTTAACACTTTAAAAGTGGTGCAGTAGTTCCTAATTCTTCTATTTTTTCCATTTTTTAATTTTTTCAGAGTGTATTTCTCCTAGTTTAATCAATCCAGAAGGTACAGGGTGGGGGAGGGGTGTGTGGAAGCAAAGTTTGAAGCAAGAATCTTTAATGTAGAGCCCAGGTATCCCCTAGGAATTTCATGAATGGGCTTCACGGAGCTCTATGAACCACCTAAAATATATGCATTGCCAGACTACATGTGTGTTCCTGAGAGAAAAACTTTTATAATAGTCTCAAACAAAAGTCATCCAGGTATTCTGTTCTAAAACAAAATGGTACTACTGTGGAAAACTATACTCAGATCAGATTTCCCTTAACCTTAGGTAGCTCTAACTTAATTCCACGTTTCTCCTTCTTGGGAGGTTTTTAACCCCATATTTGTACCCAAAGGAAGAAATTATTTCTCTTCTTGCATAATAGGCATGTTGTGATGTAGCTTCACTGGAACGGTGGTCCATAGTGATATTTCTTCTGTATTAGTGGAGGATATTACTATGGTACACTTCTGATAAAAAATAAACATGAATATCAGGATCTGGGTGGCTTAACCATGTCACTTACATGGGATTTTATATTTTCTTAGGACTGACAGGGAACTTTGAAAATCACCTTGCTTCATCACCTACTTTGGAGAAAAATGCCAGATAAATTTTAAGTATTGGGCTAAATTACATCCCATTTGTAAGTACACTTTCCCCATCTCTGAGAAGGTGATTGTCTACTCTCAATCAGGCCATTCCACACTTGCAGAGCCACTTGTAATGAAACCAGAGGTCAGTCAGTTGAAAAATATCCTGTGTTTTCCATTTCCAATCAAGCGTAATGAAGTGAGGAGAGAAAAACCCATGACCATAGATTTAAATCCTTTGGTTAAATGGTGAGCAGTCTTCCGAAGCTTGGTGCATGGTGTGTTCTTCAAACAGTCAGCACAGTTGCACATGGAAGCTCTTCTGCAAACAAACCACAAAGCCACAAATTTGGGCATAGAATTTGAATAAGGGGTTGGGGGAACCAAAGCATCCCTTACTTATGATCTGTAAGTGAGTCTTCAGAACTAATTTGAGGGGCATGAAGAAACTCTATAATTGGAGAATTTTTCCTTCATGAGTGACAATTTTCTGATCGCTACATCCAAAACTCATCTACCATTGTCAAAACTGTGAAGTGAAAGCAAGGAGAAACTGGCCATTGTGCCTCGGTGAATATCTGTCTGCTGCAAATACTGCGTTAGTGTTAGGGAGTGTATAAAAAGTGAGATGAAGAAGTCAGTTCCATCACTTGAATGAATTGCATTCATTTGTTCATCCATTCACATGTCAGTTATGTGTTTAGAGCATCTACAGTGAAGCAAGTATTGTGTTATGAACTGAGGTTCTCCCAGATAGATGGCTACAAGGGGTTCAGTTATTGATAGCAAAAGCCAGTGAATGCTTTTTACCCTTGTTTATACTGCCTGCTGAATATTAATTAAACTATCCACATCCTTTTAGGCCATATTAATCCTACTTGTGCCATGACATGTGCAGCGATCTGAGTGTGGATTTGTTAGAGAGAGAGATGGAGATGATAAAGTGCCCTTCCCTAAGGAGTGTCTACTGTTTAGTTTCTTCTAAGCCTCTTTTAGAAGCAGGCAAAGTTATGTACCACTTTTTTTAATTCAGAAATTTATTTGTTGAACAATCAAACAAGCTTCTAATGAAATAATATAATATGTATATATATATATATATATTCTGAAAATTAGATTTACCTCCAGAGCCCCCAAAATACCCACCCTTATCCCTGCCCCCTTATCAATACATCTTTATAAATGCCCTGGGTTTTATGACATTACACCTTATCTGGATTTAAAACATGATACTAGACCTCCTTTCTCAATGCCCAGGGTTTAGCTCCAGCCTCCACAGATGAGTGAAGACATTCAACCTTTGGTTCCCTGGATTATGCTTATTTCATTCAGCATAATTTCTTCCATAGCCATCCATTTACCTTCAAAGGCTGCAATATCATTGTTTCTAATTGCTGAGTAGAATTCCATGGTATATATGTACACAGTTTTGGGATTCATTCATCCAGTGAGGGACATCTGGGTTGTTTCCATAATATAGCTATTGTAAATGCACCACTTTTTAAAGAGTGTTTCCCCTGCCCTGCTGTCCATTTCCTTTTGAAGGAAGAGCTTCAATATAAAAGTTCTGTTTTTAGATTTTGTTTACGCACCAACGCAAACTCAGCTGGACTGTAAGAGGTTGGTGTACTCTTGCTTAAATTCAGATTCACCAAAAGTCTTGAATCTTCATAAAATAGCTAGTGGAATTAGCAGGTAGAATCTACTCTTAGGAGGTTGTTTTACTTCTTTATTTCTCTACATAGTGAAACATCTCAATTAGATATTTTGGTTAATTCCATTAATTTCTCTTCATTGTACACAGTCTGAGTTATGTCTGTATTTCTGAAATCTGCCTGGTTTCTACCTTTTAGCCTTCTTTAGCCATTGCTTTATAGGCTCGTGTTGATTGTCCTGCATTTTTTTTGAACTAGGACACTTTTTGTGTGTTACGTTGATGCCTATCTAATCACGGTGTTCCTCCCCTTTGACAATCCTATACAATTTTACCTTTGTTCCTGTTATTAGTTTGTACTTGGATCTAACTTAGAGTCAACTTTAACATGACTGGTAACTACCCTTCCAACTATTACTGTAGTTAATATAACATATCTATGCTTAACTATACATGTAAAGTTGTCTCCTTTCAGGTTCTTCCTCTTTCTTCATTTTGTATTCTCTTTCACTGAGTATATTGCCTCAAGTCTAAAAACAAACAACAACAATTTTTGGAATTTTTGGTGAATATTTTTCTGACTTGAGAAAGTCTCTGGATCAAAACCCTCATTGTGTTGGGCATTTTCTATTTAGAGAATAAAGAATTTAAAGATGATATAAATAGTATGTTGAGTTTAAGAAATTTTTCATAGCCAAGAAATGCCTTATTTAAAATTCCTTGCAAATTATAATTTCATTAATAAATCAAGAAGGTAAAGGAAGATATATACCAATCTTTTTGGAGGTCTCTGTGCGAATTGTTTTTTTATGCTATGTATTTAGAAAAAGACATATGCTGATTGATTTGTGTTTAAATCTATTTATTATAGGAGGAAATATGGTTAAAGAGCATAAATATTAATAAATCCCTACTTTTCAGTGGTAGAAAATTGACACTTATAAGTTTAGATAAGGAATAAGGTGGTGTCCTCTTTTGTTCTAAGATAGTATCTAGTGCTTGCATTTATTATAACATTTATCACACAGCATTATAATTATTAGTATTCTTGTTTATATAACTATAAGCATTTTGATGATAATGAATTTTTTCACTCTTTATCATTATTTACTGGTTAAATTTTTTTTTACTAAGAAAGAAAAAAACCCCTCAGACCTGTTAACCATAAAAGGAAATTTACTGGTTCCAATACTGAAAATGTCCAGGGAGGCTCCAGGGAGGACTAGGTCTAGAGAGTCAAATTATTTTTAACCGTACTTCCTCTTTTGGTGATTCCCTTTCATGCAGGTAGGGAACATTAATTGCATGTTCTCTCATAGAAGGAGGCTTCTTTCATACAATCAGTGAAGATGGTGTATGCAGTTGTAGCATGCAAATAATGGGAAAGTTAGTAATTTTTTTTCTCTTAAAATTTTTTCAGAGGTAAATCATCTTTGGTTTTATGGGTTTTCTTCATTCCATTCAAACTATCCAATATTGTCCCTCCAAATTCAGCATGAGTTTTCTTTTTCCCATAGATAACCCATCAGTTTATTGCAATCCTGATCTGCATTTCCACCATAAATTTCTAATTGAGTTTTTTGGCCCTTCACTTGAGAATGAAGAAATTCATTGAAGTTTTTCCATATTGTGCTCTGGCTTTAATATCTGATTCTCATGTTGTTTAACTTTTAATACACCTAAGAGACAATCACAAAATTCTTATTGATTTGATTTGCTAGAAAGAAATATATGGCATGACAACTTTACATAATTTATTCTTTTAATCGTAACATTTAAGATTTGGGGATGAATACTCTGTATGTGTTTGATTCTTTCTCCATGGTGATAGAAGTACTATTGGGGAGTGATATGAATTAAGCTAATAGTAGCTTTCTAACTGGGTATTGAGGAAATGTTCATCTTCTTGCTATCTATCCCTCCATATATACAATATGGATAACAGAACCTTGTACTTCAGGTTTTTGCAATAATGAATTAAGTTACATTTTATTTCGTTGTCATCATTATTTTGACTGCTGTGTTTTGTCAGCAATGACTGGTGGCTGCTGTCCATAGTGCTGAAGAGACTACCATTAATGTAGGTCAGAAATTTGGCTAGGGAATCTTATTTCTAACAGAAACTATAGGCAGATCTGATATAAAAGTAAATGGATCATAGGATATAAAATATAAAAGATATAAAAGTGACTTTGATGCTTATTTAGCCTATATTTTGAATAATTTATATTCCTTCATTATTCACATACTTTACCAACAAATATTTATTTGTTGCTAAGAAGAAGTAAAACAAGATAACTGTCTTAACTTTTTCCAATAGTTGTTTGAATTATGCAGGAAATTTTTCTGAAACATATATATGTGTGAGATTCAAACAGAGAGCTTGTTAAAATATGAAGTACAGGATCTCATTCCCAGAGACTCTGATGCAGTAAGTTTGGTGTGAGATTCCATAACCCTCTATTTGCTCATATCCTAGGTGTTCTTTGGACCATGCTTTGAAAACAAGTGATTTATCTCATATGAAAAGTCTCTAAAGTACAATAATTATTCTAATAAGATAAAAGGTATATTCTGTTTGATTTATTAAAGGCATAGATTAGTGGCTTGAGGGAAGAAACTTTCTAATAAACAATGCTGAAGTCATTCCATCATGGTTTAGAAAAATGTTCAACTGTACCATGGAGGAATCTAATGCCCTTTAATAAAGATCCACAGACAGAAGTAATGAGATTGGGCTGTTATTGGCAGTTGTATTGTCAAGCATAAGCAATGTGAGAGAATTCCTGATTCATTTTCATTTAGCTTTCTAACAGAATTCAGCCTTGCACAGCTTTGGTGTAAGTTGAACCTTGCATGCCTTCTGTTGTTGGGATATCAAAGGTCAAACAGAAGATTTTTCTGACTCTTCATATTGATTCTGCCAAACCCCTCAATGTTTATCAGCTGCAGTTTGTTGGACCTTTAATTACTGTGTTGCTCTCTGGTGTTCCTACAATTATCTCCAGGATTGAGTAGACTTACAAGCAATATTGTCAAAGGAGTGGGTTATAAACATTTAGTTATTAATAGTCTTTTAAGATCCACATGACAATACCTAAATATAGATCATTTCAACCATTTTCCCAGTTCAGCAGGCCTGTCTCTGTAGCCTCTTTGTTGAGTGCACCCTATTGATGGCTGCTTGACTTGTGGGCGCTAAATGACTGCAGAGTATTATTTCTTCTATCCATCAAGAGACAAGTCTAGACAACAGAATTGCTCTAAGGTTTTGCCCTTCTAAATACATTTTCTTGAAATAAAAAACATAAACTTAAGGCTGAATTTTTCTTCATTTTCTGAAGCATCAGGTTGCATTTCAGTTGTAGAAATAATTAAGTATGGAGTTTTTTTCTTTATCTTTCTGATTTTTTTTTGCTTTTTTTTGTACTAGGAATTGAACTCAGAGGCACTTAACTATTGAATCATATCCCCAGCCCACGTTATTTTTTATTTTGAGACAAAGTCTTGTCCAACTTAGGTCCTTGCCATGTTGTTGAGGCTGGCTTTGAACTGCAGTCCTCCTGCCTCAGCCTCCAAGACTACTTTGATTATAGGTGTGTACCACAATGCCCAACCAAGTAATGGATATTTTTGAAAAACTAGAAGACACTATAGAAACACAACTCCCAGGAACACCAGTTTTTATTAATGAATCTGCATATCTACTTGCTTATATTCACCAAACTCAGTGGTTTAGTAGATTTTGCTAAATTAATATTTAAATTTTTAAAAATTTGTATAATTTACTTTGCTGTTTATATGATCCTCTCAATATGCTGAGGTAATATAAAAGTGCATAATATGCAAATTAGATTCTAGTCAAAAATGGAGTCTGATTTATCAATTTCTATATACTAAAAATGTAATTTTCATGTAATCCCATGCTCCAAATGTAGAGTTACCATTTAATAACTTGTATACTGTGAAGATAACTGGATGATGGATTCTTTTAATTAAAAGGGACAAGATTATGGAGTAGGGTTTTCTTTTACAAAATCTGAACAGAGGCACTTTGGAATGCATGAATTAGTTTTAAGGGATCTGAGATTCAGAAACAAATTCCATAATATCTTTGATTTCTAATAACCGACAGATGGCTCCTTTTCTCAGGGATCAGCCAGGTGTCTTTCCTTTCTTCTTTCTGTGTGCAAATAAATATTTACCCAAATAAGGACAAACAGATTATTTTGTCAGAGCTTGCTATATATAGCAAGGGAGTCAGCCACACTTGCATTTGCAGAGACTCAAAGGCATGAACACTAGGAAAGTCCTATGGTGGGAAAAACAAGAGAGAGAGAGAGAGAGAGAACGAGAGAACTCAGGAATGCTCTGATTAGAAGTTGGTGACATATTGAAGCTGGAGATAAGCTAAACAGAAGTGGAACACCTTATGTGATTAGTTTAAAAAGAATACTTGGCTCTTTCTGATTGGCTCTATATTGGGCAAGGGAACATGAGATTTGGAAGCCAGCAGTCATTGACCAAGTCCTGACCAATCTGGAATAATTGTTGTAAAGGTTGCGGTTTGAGATCCTGAGTTGGTTACTACAAAATTTTTGGGTGGAATTCTACTGTGATATATACTCTGACCACTGTCTGTATATTCAGTCTCTTTCCCACCTCCCCCTCTTCCAATTTTGGTTATTTCTGACTTTTATGGGAGATTTAAGAATTCATCAAAAGGTAGAGTTTCAGGTTTTCATCTCCTGGGGACTGTCTAGTTGTCTCTACACTCAATGGTATCATGATATTTTCTTAAATTTTTATTGATATATCACCTTGGAAATCATCTTCAGAAATGTCCTCTGTGCAGAATAATTTAAACCTCTGGATAGAATTTAATGGTCCAGCACCATGGCCACCATGAAAAAAATTAGAACAATTTAGCCAACTCTGTATGATGTTTTGGAGCTGGGAACTCCAACTACCCAACCCAATCCAAGAGGAAAAATCTAACAGGCCATAAAGTATAGCTTGCTATACATTTTCTGTTTTATCACTCCAAATATAGCAAGAAGTATTAGCTGTGGAATAGACATCACCATGGCTAGCCACGGAGATATCTAGAGCACTGTGATTACTCAATATTACTTTTGCCAATGAGTTTAGACTAATACCTATGGCCTCTAGGGAAGAAGTGATATTATTGACCACTTCTGCCAGAGTTACTCACAGGTTCATTACAATCCTTTCTATTTGCTCATTCTCACCAATGGACACACTGATCTGATTGTTTGCATAAAGAATAAGATGGTAATTGTTCCAGGTACAGTACCTCAATAATTAAGAATGGGCTTCATTTTGGAGCTCATCTTGAGCTGGAGATTTATAGAATCAGGATTTCTATGTGCAGACAAATGTCAGAATATTATTCCTAATGTACTAATTAATCTGAGGCAAAGAAGACTAAATATCCTGGCTGCAAATGAAGTATTATCCCATAGGAGTACCAAGAATAACAAGAGTTGTTGAGGTAGCTGGGTTACACATTTGCTCTTTATTAGTATCTTAAAATTGGAAATTAATTGGCCTATTACCTAGAAAGGTTGTTGAATTCAAAATAGAGTTACCTAAATTATGACTAATAGATTATAATAATTGGTTATGTTTTTCTGTGAGAGGAAAAATAATATCAACATCACAGGTTAATTTATTTAAGGTCATTTTTCCATGTAGGTGCAAGAGGAAATGACATTAGCTGTAATCCCCTGAGGTCTTATTTGGTGAGAATGGAATTTCCCAGAGGTTTTCATCAAGGGGATCTGGTAATCAATGACATATCTACAGTCAGTAAAGTCAGCTACTATTTGGAATAAGTAAAGAATGGCTCTTTAGAATGAGTATATTCTGACCACCAGATAATAGTGGGAAGAAAGGGGAAAAAAGGGGCCATTGTAGCTGAATGACAAAAATGGGGAAAATATTATAAGCATGCTGATGAAATAGCCAAATCAGGAATTAGACATGGATGTTTGATATCTGGAGGTGTATGTCCATTAATTGAAGTTATTAACTTGTTCTGAAGTTTGTGAGTCAGCTGATGCTTGCAAAAATTGGCTGCTCCTAGAGGAGCTGAATTCTCAGTTTGAAAATTCCTCTTGGGGTAGCCTTCCAATCATTCAAATTCAGAATTGCTTTTTAAGTGGTGAAACAGGAACCCAAGAATGGAGTCTCTGGAGTTTCATTGTTGTAGTTGTTAAAGATACTTGACAAGGTCCTTTCCAACGAGATTCAAAAGTAATTTTCCGTGATCTCTTCAAGAAGACAAAATCTTCAGGTTTATGATCAGGAAGAGGCTGTTTAGGAAGATCTTGTGGAAGTCTCTTGCAGTATTTGATATGTTTGTATGCAGCAGGTCAGGGTCTAGTATTAGAGAAGAAATCCCAAATCACTATTGACTAAATCATAGTGACATTTCAAGTGTTCTCAAGAGAGTAGACTGTACAGCCATAAGAGTTAGTGGCAATACCTTTGGCCAAATGAGCTCAAGGATTTCTGAAAGTTTGCTAATATTAACGTAAGGATGATATTGGTTCTTTCAAATGTTAAATAAGATTGTTGGTCGTAAGAAAAATGTAATTTTTAATAAGAGTTAACACATCACAGAGTCCTTTTATAATTCCCATAAAGTGTATTCCTTGACCATTTGATACAAAGTTCATCAACTCAAGATTGAAAACACAAAATTAAGTAGCTCTTTAGTGACTGTAGCTTTTTTGCAAAGAAGCATATTAACCAATCCTAAAAGTAAACACACAATCACTAAGATATATTTAAAGCTCCTGGAGGGCTATCCATCTAACACTGTTCACAATAGCTTTCGGCTTTGGTTCTTGGCCACATCCCATCTCTCCAGTTTTTCCACGATTATGTTGTTGACAGATAACACATGGCTTGAAAATAACCTTAACTTTCTTTTATAAGTCTCCCCACTGATACCTATTTAAGATACTAAGCAATTATTCTATATCATTAGGAGTAGTTTCATGTAGATATTTAGCAAATACCTGTTTGAAATCATTTGGTGCCATGATGTAGTTATCCTGGAGGAACCAGAAATTAGCAGAGTAAAAGGTACAACCAAATTTTCCCCAAACTTTTAAAAACCAGGGGTTAAACATTGATATTTCATGAGGGTTTCTTTGAAACATTTCAGAGATTTATCCACTGAGGCTTGATTTGAATCATAACCTAGGTTAAGGCTGTTGGTTTGGCAACTGATCTTCTAGTATATTTTCTTTAGCTTCTATGTGATCTCTTTCTGCATGAGCTACAGCCTTCATGATATGTACCTGTCTAGGCTGTGGAGTGCATCTGAAGGTGATTAGCTTGTCCATTTGTGATGAAGATTCCAGGGAAAGTAAGAAATAGCATTTGTTTCCATAGCATCCCAGAATCATGCACTTCTCCAAAAGCGTAACTGCTGTCTGCGTATGTGTTTTCTTTCTGGTCTTTGATAAGCTCTTCAGAAGTGCGAAATGTTCTGGTTTTGGGGCAGATTTTATCTCATGCAGAGGACAACATTCTAAGGAATATTGTCTAAGCGATAACTTAAATATTCTCTAAGGGAGAACGTAAATTGATAATGTCATATTCTGCTTGATAAACTCCTGCTTCAGTTTTCCATGCACAAGTAACATAAGGTCAAGGTTCTCAATGGGATTCTGTAATAAATCACAAAATTCTCTCACTGACCTAAGGTAATCATGAGGCTCTTCTTCTTTTAGGCAAGGCATAGTGGATTTCAGGATATAACTACAGTACGAACTGATGTGAGAGGGAGAGAATAAATGAATCTAATGAGAGGTTTAGTGGTAGGCAGAAAAGCATATGTTCTCTGTCAGTAGTAATGTCTGTACTGTATAAGGAACCACAGAATTCCTTTGCCCAAAGATAAGGAAGAGAGCATTTTTAACAAGATACAGGGTGAGGTGATAATGGATGATGTGTTTTTGGTGGTTCCATGAAGTTGAGTTAAAAGAAAATACAACTAGGACTAAAATATATAAAAAAGAATCTGAGTGAAAAGATAAGCTAATGATGTGAACGACAGAAAAGTTTTGACAATGTAATCCATAAATAGGCAAATATGCATAAATATGTTCATCTGTTAATTTTGAAAGAAAATGGTTTTCAAAAATTAACTGTTCAAAACTATATTTCAGATAAGTTGATTTTGTTCATCATTAAAGGTGCCTAACCTCATTCTCAATAATAGAAATAAAATGACAAAAAAGCCCAGTGGCTTGTCTAGTTCACTTAAAGCATGAATAGACGAAGTCTCTGCTGGTCTGGATCATTCTTTTGTGTTTGGATATGCACTCCTCTGCTCAATTTCCCTCATAATGCTTGTCACCAGCTGTCACACCATGTATTTGACTTATTAGTTCCTTATGTCTATTCCCTACCACTAAAATATAAACTCCATGAAGACAATGACTTTGTTTTGTTTTCTGCTATATTACTATGCTCAGAGCAGGCCCTGATGTAGTTGTTTGATGATATGTACTGAATGAATTAATAAAACTAATATCTAAATGAAAACACTTAATGCATTCCCATTATGTGACTCTGCTACTATGCTAAATACTTTGGCAGATCCCAAAGAAATAGAAGACAGTCTACAACTGAGAGACAAGACTGTCAATACAAAAAAAGTGGTGACTTGGCTGTTGGGAAACTTGCCTAGCATGTGCCAGGATGCAGGTTCATGACCCAGCACCACATACATGGCACAGTGTTGGAGCAATGAGAGCCACGTGAAAAACTGAATAAAAAAATGAGTCTCTCTTTCTCTCTCACTGTCCCTTTCTCTCTTAACAAAACAAAACAAAAAACAAAATTTAGAGAATGATTGGGTTCTAACTCAACTACAGGTGCTATAGAAATCCAGAAAAAGAAAGGACCTTCAGGCTTAGGTAGGGAGGACTTCATAGAGGGTGGGGAAATTGGCCCAATAGGTATGTATCACAGAGTTGAGGAAGAGGAGCTCAATAAAGAAAGGAGGTTTCAATTGTGATCAGCCATCTCAACTTCATAGTGTGTAAGGAATCAAGGTCCAAAATTTAATGGGTAGGGATTCAACCACATTTCATGATTAAAAGTTCCTGAGAACTCAAAAAGTCTTCTCTAATAAGTTATCCTTTGTTTTTTTTTCTTAGAGAGGGAGAGAGGGAGAGGAAGATAGGATCAATTTTATTTATTTTTTTTCATCTGATCTTTGTTTCCCTGACACTTAGTTGTATATGTAGTGCTGGGGGTTGAACCTGGGTCCTCATGCATGCCAGGCAAGTGCTCCAACTGCTGAGCCACTGCTCCAGCCCAGTCATTCTTTGTTTATTCATTCATCCATTCATCTCTCATCCTTTCAAGAATTTGTTGAACACTACTGTTTATACAGTGTTTTTCATATATCAAATATAGCACATGATTTCTGGAAGCTTTTATAAGCGAACTGGAAAGAGAAGAAACATAATATATACTGAAGGTGGCCAAGTAAAGGGACAAGGAGTCTTACAATTACAAGCTTAATGAGTAGCTCTGTCAGTGTCTGGTTTTGGTTTAAGTGTCTCACTGTTGACTGTTCAACAGAGATAACATCGTCTGCAGCACAGTATTTCTGTACTTTACGTGAGCTATCATACAGTAAAGTACTGTATATACTGTAAGGTGCTATCACACATTTTTTAAAATCACTCTCTGGAAGCATGGGAGGGTAAATGACTGCTGAATTTATCTATACTTCCAATGAGAAATTATGAAGCTTGAGAATCACTAATGTGAAGATCTTTAGAAGTGAGCAACTTAAAACTGTGGAGGAAATTAATGGCAAATTCAGATTTTTTTTTCATCTCACGAAGGCAATAAACTTATCCCCAAACTTCTAACACAAATAAGAACATTTCAAACTCAGAAGCCAGTGAGAATCTACCTTTTTCTTGAATTATTCTAGGGGAAAATGCATTATTTAAAGGCCTTACATGAAATCAAAGTTAATTGGTTCCATTATTTTTAAAAAGCCTGTTAAACAAAATTGCTTTGGTGCAGCACTTCTTAGTTATTTTCTCCCTTCTGTGCTAGAAAAGAGCTTGGTAGCTAATGTGATCCTTTTGGATGAACTTGGACTTCCCCTGAGCTGCTACCTTTCAGATGGTACCTTTTTCCAAAATGCATATATTTGCAAGAATTACCCTTCAGGAAATTGTCATTACCAAAGAGAACAAGCTATGGGAACCCATTTTCTCTCCTTTATCAACAAAGGTGGGTTGAATAGTTCTTTTTTCTTTTAATTTCAAGAACTGATGAAATAGGGAAAAGGAAGCACTTAGATTTTAGAAGCAAGAAATTGAATGAAACTTTTTAAAGCTTGAAAAAAGTTCAAAGTAAAAAAGGGGTAGGGGCATTTTGACATATACTCTTTTAAAGCGTTGATTTTTCTTTTCAAAATTGATCTGAAAGCATGACAAATGTTCACTTGGACACCTAATACAGTATTAAAAACCCAAATGTCAGACTGAAAATCTGATGGGCTGTAACCTTAGTGGAAGAAAGGATAAAATACCTTACGTGACCCAGAGTTCCTGAAAATGCTTTAGTTTTCTTTTTTGCCTTTCTTTTTGTTTTGTTTGCCTTTATTTATTCACCTCAATTGTACTCTTCTAGGAGACAGGAGGGAGAAATTATTTCTACTATTAAT
The DNA here is from genome assembly GCA_004027875.1 of Aplodontia rufa. NCBI lineage: Eukaryota > Metazoa > Chordata > Mammalia > Rodentia > Aplodontiidae > Aplodontia > Aplodontia rufa. The sequence continues at coordinate 74,170 of PVKS010000234.1, read as the reverse complement.
GTCACCAACCAAGTTTTGCTACTCTCCAATTTGTTTGAATAGAAATGACCAAACTTATTAATATTGTTCATTACTTACTTTCAGTAATAGATGTTTAATCATTAGGCATCTACTTACGGTGATGAATCAGCATTGTGGAATCAAAGAGCAGTCATGCCACGCTACATAGTTTCCCTTATAGACCTCACAAAGGTTCTCTGGACCCCAGAATGTATTGATTTCATTAGATGTGCTAATTTAGCAGTTCTGTGGTTTAAAGACCATAATTACAACCCAACACATAACCTGTGCATGCATATAGGCTTATTGCAGGGAGAAAAACTTGTGCTTTCAATTTATTAACAGCAAATGTACACACTTCTTTTTGCTATGAATCTCCCTTACGTACCCACAAGTCTTTGTTATTATAGTCTTTTATTAATAAAGTGAACAATTTCATACAGTGTTAATGAGTTAGAGCTTATCTCTTGCTCCCTTTTATGGTTAAAATGTGCAGGAGAACTGAACAATTTATCTAAGCATGTGGGTGACTAAGGTACATGACAGTTTTAATAATTATATTCCATCTATCTCTATTTTCACTGATGGAAAAATGTTACACTTGATTTTCTCATTTTCATAGCTATATCAGAGTTCAGAGAAAACAAATCAAACATAGTAATATGATAATAGAGCTGAATTATAGAGCATCTTCACTATAAGTGGATTTTTACTGCATTCTGTATACACTGTGTATTTGAAACAATTACTAAGGCATGAGGAATAAATTAGGTTGCTCTTTGTTATCTTTCAGAATACTAATTTTACTTAAGGCACATATGCCTATTTGTAAATGTTTGCTTCTTGCCACTGTATGTTTGTTTATTTATTTATTTATTCAGAATCAATTGCTTATCTACCATGCGCTAGATGGATACTGTGAAAAGAACAACATCACATTTTTTCTCAGTTTGTTCTGCCTACCTATTTGACTAGATTTATTGGTGGTACAGGGGTTCAAGTGGAAGTGTGTATGTGTGCGTGTATGTGTGTGTGTGTGTGTGTGTGTTCACTGCCCTCTACTGGACTTCATTTCTAAGTAAGTACTTTTGAGATTTTTTAAAAATATATTATTGTTTGGAGGAGGGAAAATGAAAAAGAAAATCTAGAGAGGGCTACATTTCTTCTTATGTACTTATAAATTCTATGAGAGTTGGGACTGTATTTTCTACAGCCCAGGAATCCTCCAGTCCTGCATAGAACCTTGTGCATAGTAGGCACTCAATAAATGTTTGTTAAGTAAATGAGTTAAAGAGATTACTGGAATTTCTTTTTTTCCTCAGGAGTTTTTAGATATTTAACCTAAAGAATATTATCTCAATTTTGAAATTTAATGTAGATTTGTAAAAGAAAAGTCACAAAGCTTATTAAAAACAAATAGGTTTCATAAAACCCCATGTTTGAGTAACCAAATTTCCTTTCAGATGCCAAAATTAACTTTGGGTTTTCCATAGTTAGAGACGTAGAAGCAAGAGGAAGAGCAGCTACTTAGATATCTGCCAAAGATTTTACCCAAGTGAATAAGAATGTGAGACTTTAATTTGTCTCTGAGTATATCAAGTACATAAAAGGGGAGAAATGAACCTTTCATCAAGTGTCTTGAACTTCAGCCACATAGCAAATTTCACCTATCTAAAACCCAGCCAGCAAACAACCAATGAGAGGAATAACCTGTAAGTGTGTGCCCCAGAGGGAAAGAGTGAGAGAGTCCAATCTATCAAAATCATTTGCATTATTCACATCATGGAATTCAGCTAGAAAATGGCTGCCCAGTTGAGGACTGAATTTCCTAACCCTCCATGCATTGAAGAATGGTCCTCCAGTTATGCCAGTCATAAACTGAATGAGAATGTGAGAGATGAGGTCACTTCTGACCTAAGACAATGGAGAAGATAGTGCTCCTTTTCTCCCTTCTCCTTCCCTTTTCACTGATTGACGCTGACAGCAGTGTGCTACAAGATGGAAAGCATATGGCAACCTATCTATTGAACTTGTACAGCGATAGGACACTAGTGAAAAAGAAATCTTTCTGTATTAAGTCTTCAGGGATTGTTTGTTACAGCAGATAGCATTTCTGATACAGAAATAGAGTCAGTATTTTCTTCCAGGTCCATTATAACCCTGAGGTCTATAGTGGGCCTTAATTTTGTCTGTGGATCCAGTAGGAATGACTATAAACAGGAAGGGGCACAGTTTATGGACATATACAATATATGGCATTGGATATACCAGGGCCTTGGTCTGAGTGACCTTAAAAGTTCTAGTCTAACCAGACATGAGGCACAAGGGGGGAAATTAATGCTGCATTTCTATGCTAACTCGTGGAAAAACCAACTTCTATTCTCCTTAAATATCTGACTTTCCACAAAAATAAGCATCTTTATCTTCAAAGGACAACACAGCAGCTACTTTTAATATATCATTAATAAGATAGTTAATTATGTTCTTTTTCTATCTTCATTCATTTGTAGTAAATCAAGATATTTGACTATGTGTTTTAATAAACCTGATACTGTGCTTCACTGAATATAGTTGAGATGGCTCAGAGGAGACACCTTGACCTATGCTGTGTGCAAAACAACGTCAAATAATGAACTAGTTTGTAATGGAGTTTGGATGCGTGCACTTTAGGCCCTGTTATTATCATCCTATTTTCATAAATGATGTTTACATTTTAATGGAAGAATGTGTACATAGAAACTCATTTGTTGGGTTAGAAGGTGCTTAAAGATATTATCTTTCTTTGCCTTTTCTTGTTCATGTTTTATTGTACGTTTGCCCAGGGGCTATGGAACAAGCCATGGTTATTAATCCAATAAAGAAGCACATGTAATGATGATCATTTACTCCTGACCTGTAAGAAATAGGTATTTATTTTATTGGTGTAATGAAGGGTTGTATTTTCAGAATTTCTTTGTTTTTTAATTTCTCTTAGATTCCCAGGTTTTCATTAAAAAAAAAAGGATATTGATGTAAATCCACTCTCTCAAAGTCTAGCTTTCATATAGCTTTTTGAAATTCTTTTCTTGTTTGAATTTTCATTTTCTGGTTCACGAAAATGTTTCTTTTTGGGATTTTGTCTTATTACATGCTGCTTGAAATAAACTAGCCAATTGCTGGATCAGAGGGATCTTTTTATCATTTGGAGATCTGAATTATCATGGGTTATAGTAAGATTTGACCTGTAGTGAGAGATAGAAATATGTTCCTGATAGCTTTGTTGCAGTTCTGCCTAGAGGCAAGGTTATAAACCAGATAACCTCCTGAGGTTCCCTATAACTCCATAATTCCACGATACTAATCTCTTTGAGTGAATCCAACATTTTTATTCTTCCTTTGAAGATACTACTATCCTGTGCTTTGAAATATGTTTCTCTTTGTTCTTTAGGGGCTTCTGAATATGTTACAAAAAAAGGAGGGGGGAAATTTCAGGAAGCCCATGAGCATGAGGCCTATTTATTTTTCTGAAAAGAAATGGGAAGATGGAAGAGGTCTGTGTTTTCTAAAATTTATTTGAGTTCAGTTTAATTCAAGAAACAAGTGTAGTATGGAGATGGTTTTTTGGCAGGCACAGTGGTGGGTTAAGATACATCACCTACAATAGATTCCAGAAAAGGTGAAATAATATCACAAAGAAGCACAGATCGTGGCACATTGAAAGTACTCAATAAATAACAGTTGTTATTATCAATATGAGGAAAAACCTGTAAAACCTGAAAGTACTTGGCAATGTAAAATTTTGTCGATGTCAGGGTTTCAATACTTCAGAGTTCAGTTTTGAACAGTACTGCCTGGGAGACTATACTGACAGTTTCTGGTAGAACTGGGTTTGGGTCTTACATCCTCATTATACCATTCAGTTTCAATTCTTATTTAGGACTGTTTTGTGAATAAATTAACAGGCTCACACTTAAAGATAACCATGGTTATGATTGTTATATTCTAGGTGTCCTGGGCTAGGTCATCTTCAAAGAAAAGCTGGAGCCAGAGTTTTGGTGTAGGTAGATGATTTGGAAAGTGACTTCAGGGAGTAAGAGTTGAGGGTGGGGAGAGACTGGGAAAATGAAATAGAGAGACAAGGAAAACTAATAAAAGTCATTGAGCTGGCCTCTGTTACAGGGGACATGTTCACTTTTGTCAGAGCCCTCTGAGGATCCTTATGAAATATGTCAAAGGGAGGAAGAATTTATTCAATGACTCTGAGGCAGTGATAGTCAAGAAGGAGGGGATATGGAGTCAGGTCTTGGGCTTGGGTCATGGTACTGACATGGTCAAGTGGCACCAGAGTGAAGCTGATAGATCAGAAAACTAGTTGTCACAGTAGCTCAAGCAAGGGAACAAGTACAGAGGTGTCCAATAGGCTGCAGGACAGTCGATAGCCAAGAGAAACAAATAAGGCTCTCACTTGCTTGCTGAGTTGGGAAGATAACACATGCACGCAGAGTGTAAAATGCATTTAAAGGAATCAAAAGCTAAATTTTAAGTGAGAATTCAGGGATCTGTTGGTCATAGAAAGCATGTTTCATTTATTTCTGCTGAACATCCTTTGAACTCTTCTCACATCACATCAGCTTTTGGAGATTGGGGAAATAAAAAGAACAGAGAAAGTTCCCAACCTTGAAATGTAATAAAAACTCTGGAAGTAGATCATTTTTGCTATCTTGTCCCACTTCTAATATTGTATACAACATTCTCCTAAAGTAGAACTCCAAGAGGAGAACTTCCTGGATTTAGGTTGGTCAGCAAATCTTTAGAGGAGAAAAATGAATATCTTGATATTCTTGAATTGTAGCTATATTCAAAAGAAAACCCTCTTTACAAATTCCCTGAACAAAAAGATTGTTTAAACTTCACTGACTGGTGGAAAATAATTTTTAAAAGAGAGTTAGAAATGCCTTCTATTCTCCTGTCCCTGAAACTATTACAATTCACATTTATAACTTTTTGTTCTCTCCAGATGTAAGATCAGGCATTGTAATATTAGCCTTAGCAGGTTTCCTGGTAAGTTGCTATACAGAATTTCTGTATTTCAAAAAATTCTCTTAAGCATTTTGGCAGACGCTTTGGGCATTGGAAGTAATGTTCACAATGAGGGAAATTTTGAGACTGTCATTCAACTGCCATTCATCTTTCTTTTAAACACTGTATAAGAGGTATAAAATTTCACTCTAATAAGCTCATCATTTAAAGAAACAGTATATTCAAACATATAGCTACACATCTCTGAGTAGGCAGTATATATAAACCTCAACAATTAAAAATAAATAGTCCTTTATTACATAGTATAATTTAAAAGTAGAGAGCTCAGGATTATTTAGAGAATTTAAGAGCTCAGAATTAGCTAGGAGTAGTAAGTAAAAGCTTTCATCTCTTTTTTTCAATGTGTCAGAATTCAGATATTTTGATACAAGCTATATAAAAGGAAACTGGTTTAATATTTCTTTTGCAATGATTTAGTCATTTTATCAAATTATATACGTGTATGTGTGTTAAAGAAAACATGCCTTTTAACAACATTTATAATACTTCATTTAAACTTAAAATTTTGGGGGGAGGGGAGATGGATGGCGTATAGGGAGGGATTTAGGGGGTAAATCTGATTTAAAAATATATGCATATTGTTACTTTGGATGCATTTTTGAGTGTACAACAACTAAATTTCTTTTTTTTTTTAAAGAGAGGATACTGAGAGAGAGAGAGGGAGAGACAGAGAGAATCAGCTTTTATTGAGTTTTTCACATGGCTTGCATTGCTATGACACTTAGTTGCATATGTGGGTGCTGGGGTTTGAACCCGTGTACTTGTGCATGCCAGGCAAGCACTGTAACTGCCAAGTCACTGCTCCAGCCCCGACAACTAATTTCTTAATATAAAAATAAAATAAAAGTTAGAATTTTTCTTTTAATCAAAATATGTCAGTATTAGCATATTTATTATTTTTTTCTTTTTAAAAACTGATTAGGGTTCAAGATTCAAATTTTCCCTAAATACTTAGAGTTTAAAAGAAGCGTTCTTTTAAGAAGTATTTAATACTTTGGGGATTCTCTTCCAAGTGTAAAAAATCATGAATTATATCATAGGTTTTGACTAAAGTGACATTAATCTCTCAAAAACAGATGGGTTTAAATTAACTCTCAGTTACGAAGAGGAAAATCTAAATTTCATAGTTGTATTAATGGCAAACTGGTAAAATGTGTTTAACAATAGGGCTTTGTGATTCCAAGATATCTTTTGTCTTCTTCTTAATTAACAGAAAGGTGGTATGAAACTCAAAAACTGAATCGGAAGATGAAATACTGAAAATGAAATATTAAATCTTTTGTCCTGTTTCTGTTAGCTTCAGAATGAGCACATCAATGAGACAGGGTTCTAATTTTAAAATAAAGTGGAATATATTGGGTTTAAATGCTGAGTGAATTAATGCCATTCCCAGGGTCAATCAGCAGTTCCCGTGCCTGCACAGAATCATTAGTTCACCTCTTTTAACGGAAATAGCTGTTCTATTCCAGCAACAGATTTGAGAGATTTTTAAGGTCAGAATGAAAAGAGACAAACATCGTTTGCAGGCATTATATAACCAGTGGTACTGCATTTTCCACTGTATTGACTAAATGAACTAATTAACAGATAGGTTTTGTGTTCTGTGCACATAGGATGACCTTCCAAACATAGTCTGTACATGGAGAGTGGAAGGCCGGTGTCCAGAGACATTTTTTTTTGTGTGTGAGGACATGACCCTATTTTGGTTGAAAGCTAGCTTCTCTCCTTTAATGTTGCTAATTGTGCCTAAGCTTGTGTTTTCCTTTTATTTCAGAATCATTGCTGCTTGTTATGTATCTATAAACACCTGGGAAATGACATTTCTAAGAATAAGAGTAATACTCACTTGGGAAATAAAGATTGGATAAACAGCCTTTCATCTCCTATAATTTTGGAGTCCAGCCTGAGTAAACTATTGGCCTCATTTCAAGGGCTGTGCTTCTATAGCACACATCACACATCATGTGGGAATGGCAAATGAAATATTTAGGTGGTATTTTTGGAAACTTCCACATATTTTGGTATTTTTTAATCTCCTTTTTCAGACAAAACATCTGAACAAATGAATGCAGTTGCTCTCTTAAATTGAGCAAATCTAAAAGCTGAACCGCATACTTTCAAAGTGAACTCATAGATTAAAAGAAGTATAGCATTATGTTTTCCTCTGGCACTACTTGTAGAGGTTTCATCTCCCTTCAGACCCATGTGTACGTGTCAGGAATTACTTATCAGTTCATTGTTATCAACTCTCTTGGAAGGATTCATTAATTTTATAACACAACATCCCTCTACAATGAATAGTTCTGCAAACTGGGAGCTCCGTTATTTTATTCATCTCGAGCCTGCTTGGCATGCTGCAGGATTCTTTGGGAATAGAGTTTTGCGGGATGAGACTATTCCCATTTTCAATAACCCATGCATCTGTTCATGCAGTGTCATCAGTAAAGCAAATAATAAACCACTCTCAAGGAAACCTATAAAAGGCTCTCCTCCCCATCCAGAGCTGGAGCATAATCCTCCCGAAGAGCCGCTCTTACTGGGCTCAACAAAACAGTGTAAGTAAATTATTGTGGCTGTTAACCATGCAAATCATTGAAGGAGAATAGAAAAAGAGGTTGAATTAGGGAGACCTGAGTTTAAATCCTAAATCATGGAATTATTACTTGATCTCTCTAAACTTTAGTTTCCACATCAGGAAAATAGAATAAAAAGAGGCTTCCTTTTAGAACTAACATAATAATTACATGCAATAATATATGTAAAATGTGAGTGTACATCACCAATTATTGGTTGATATTTCAGTCGTCAAAATAATCAGAACACTTCTGGTTTCAAGTAATGAGAATTCAATTTGAATAGCTTAATATGATTTCTATGTCACATTACAAGAAGTCTGGAGGTAAACCTGGCCTGAGGTTGACAATTTTAATGACACAATAATCCCACAGAGATTTAGGTCCTTTCAACTTCCCACTCAAATATTATGAATATTTTCCTTGGGATAACTGCTTCATAGGTCAAAGATGCTCTTTTAATTTTAGGGATCATATCTTCATCAAGAATTGTCCAGTGGGAAAATAGGCTTTATAGCTCAGCATCTCATAATTTTTCAGAATCCTTTCCCAAGAGTCTCATCTCATCTCCTTCATCAGTAGTTGGGTATAATTGTGTCCCCTGTACAAAGTCCTGCTCCCCAGTCATTATAAAGAGGCATCATGATGATTAGCATAGACCAATCATGATTTGTCCATGTTCCGGGGGCTGGAGATGGGCTTGGGTTCCACCCCTTATGTGGCACCTCGATATGCCTACCCGATAGAAGTCTAGGAAGTATTAAAGGGAAATAGTGAACAGGCACCCAATGATTCCTGCTGCATAATATGATCTTGAACCCCACTATAGACTTTTCGAGGTACCAAATGCTGAAAGAACACAAAAGTTGCTCCCTGCAAGGGCTAAGAGTTGCAGTGGAGGAGATAAGATTTGAAGCAAACTCAGTAAAGTCATGTATGACACAGAACAATGCTTCTTACACTTTAATGTACATATGAATTACTTGGGAATCTTTCTTAAATGTAAATTCTAAATTATAGAGCCATGCTGGGATTCCACATTTCTAAATGCTTCCGGTGATACTGATGCTGCTGGTATGAAGACCACACTTCGAACAGCAAGGGCATAGACCACTTGTCATGCTTGATGTGTAGGAAGAGAAGAATCTGAGTCATTCTGGAGTGCTTCCCAGAGGTAGGAGGATACTGTGCAGACCCTAATGATTTTAGGATTTTGATGGAAGAGACAAAGTATAATATGCTTTGGGATCTTGTATTGAAACCTGATAATAACAAGGAAAATAGTGTAACTATTATCAAAAGAAGAGTATTCATTTTGTGGACTAAATAGTATGCACACTGTGCTGGAAAGCAATGGATCTTAGTATAACCTGCTCTTCATTAAGTCTCAATGACCAAAAACAGAATAAACATGGCAACAGTTCACCTGTATCACAGAGCAAAACAGCAAGCTAAAAGAACTTAGCCCAGATTTAGAGATATTTTAGCTTTGCCTAAAAATAAATTAACATTTTGGGGTTGTTTTTGATATCCTTTACCCTTCCAAAAAAAACCTAAAACTATACTACTATCTTAATTGTTGCATTTTTTTCTTGCTCAACATTCTTTGTTTTGTGAATAAATTAGTCAAATGAGTTCTTTGCAAATCTAGAACTCAAGGAGGGTAACTAAAGAAAATAGTTGATGTGTTGTTCTTAAACTTGCCTGCTGTGTCAAAAATACGTATATACGGACTATTCTTCCATCAATTACAGGAGGCTAGAGTTTAGGGGCTCACGGGACTACTTCATTTTTTACATGGATCAAGATGACCAGGAATGGAGGGCAAAGAAAATAGAAAAGAGCCTAGTACCAAATTCTGGATTCTGCATTTGGTGGGCTTGCACTATGGGATATTATGTAATGTTTTTGATCAAATGAAAAAATAATAGGATTGAGTAATAAAAATAAATGAGGCATGGAGATTCGGATGCTAGCTCTTGTATTACTATGAATTACTGCCTGATTCTCAGGTTCTTCACCTACAAAATCAGAGGTTGAACTTGATAGTTTTCCCCAAACCTGCAGAAATAATCTTGGGCCTTGGTACCCCTCTGATAACCGCTGAAGTAGCGTTCCTAGGGGTGGGGTAGGGCCAAGGCTGGGGCCCAGGGCATAGGTGCTTTTAGAAGGCTCTTGGATGATTCTTTTGTAGTCTTCTTTTTTCAGATGGAAGGACCCCACATTTGGAAAACAAAGAAATCATCCTTTAGGCTCCAATTCAGTCCCCAAATCCTATGATTTTAATGCAACAGTTATGTGGTGATTTATCAATAGAAAATGATTGAAAGAGAAATTATTTGGCTAACCACAATAAAGTTCTTAAATTATTAGTTTACCCTGATAATTTTCCAAGTGGCTGGTCTGGAGGTTTTGCCTCAATTTTGTTGCATCTCACCTTTGCCTTTGGGAATGTCCCCCCATCAGTGCAAAGATGATTTGGAGGCAGAGAGGAAAGGGAAACCATTTGTACTCACAGATCCTGGTCTGCATTTATTCAGGCACAATTAAAAACAGTAGGGTTTCCCAGTTAACATTTGGTAAAGCTCACAAGATTGTTATTTTGCTTATTGCTTTGAAAAGCCTGTGGGGGAGGAAGCATGTTTTGAGAAAAGTATTGTCTTAAATCTCCAAATGTGAAATTATGCAATGGCTTATTATCTGAGTGTTGGTTATAAAGTACTCTGTGGTCAACTGTGTGGATCCCTTGGGAGTAGGAACTCTTTTTTTCATTAGCTAATGTGCACGTATTTCTTTAAAGGATGGGAGTCTTTTCTTGAAAGATATTTTTGGAGTTTTCTTTTTTTTGGCAGTGCTTTTGCCTTATCGACTTTTTTTTTTTAAGAGGAAGGACAGTGAGAGAGAGAGACAGAAAAAGAGAGAATCAATTTTTATGTAGTTTTACATGTGGTTTTCGTTGTTATGACACTTAGTTGTGTACATGGTGATGGGGTTTTTACCTGTGTACTCTTGCATGCCATAACCTCTGAGCCACCGATCCAACTCTCCTTATTGACATTTTTTTAAAGATCGAGGGACAATGAGAGAGAGAGAATCAGTTTTATTTAGTTTTTCCTGTGGCTTTCGTTGCTCCAACACTTCCAGCCCCATATTGACTTTTAAAATGTGTTCTAGAAGTTTTATTTCAGGGAAATAAATACGCATCTCATCAGATAGGTGTACCTTCTCTATACTTGTGGTAAATGAGGCAGTCTCTGGTTAACACACCTGGCACCAGTGTAAAGAGTTTGCTTGTCCCAGCTGATAGGCATGGCTGCAAAACCTGTCTTGTCTCCATCTCCCAGACCTGCCCTCATATCCCAGTTATGTTAGCTTTGTCTCCTTTACTCCACACCTATATTTCCTTGGCCCCTGGCCTTCTGCCTACATCTTCTACTCTTGGACCTGAGGATGGAGTTGAATTTTAGTGTTGTTTTTGTCCCTCTTTTAAGACCCAGATCATGTACCTTCTGATTGTATCTGTTGCTTCAAACAACTATCTGAAACAGAAACTTCCTGTCCCTAATATCATATCATTCCTGGCTTATCCATCTCCCTTCCTATCACCCACCCTCAGCCACCTTCCTAACATTCCTCTCTGTGCCTATGCATGGAGACTAGAATTGGATCTGTCCTATTCATGACCTATCACAGGATGGTAAAATTAATGCTATAATTCGCTGTCTTTCAAACTTCAACATGCAGATGAGTTGCTTGGGGATCTTATTAAAAATGCAGATTCTAGGGGCTGGAGTGGTGGCTCAGTGGTTGGAGCGCTTGTCTGGCATGAACAAGGACCCTGTTCAAGCTCCAGCACCACATACACGACTAAGTATCAGAGAAACAAAGGCCAAATGAAAAAATAAATGAAATTGATGTGCTCTCTCTCTCTTAAAAAAATGCAGATTGTAATTCAGTGGTTTGAAATGAACTTTTCTAACCATCTCCTAGTTGATGCAATGCTGCTAGTCTGCAAATGGCATTTTTCATAGCAAGAACATAGCTAATTCTGGACACAATACAACGCAGAGCAGGAGTTTTCAATCACTGCCCTATTGACAGTTAGGACTAGGTAATTCTTTGCTGAGGAGGGGCTGTTCTGTGCATTACAGTTTAGCAGTATCCCTGGTGTATACACCCTAGATGCCAGTAGTATTCCCTTCCAGCAGTTATGAGATTAAAACTATCTTCAGACATTGACAAATATTGCCAGGAGACCGGTGAAACTTGTCCTGGTTGGGAAACACTGATATAGAGATTATTACTAAGGGCTTTGAATAAAAATGCTCAGATTAAAATTCTGTCTTACTAACCTATGGAATGAATGACTTTGAGGGTCTTTGGGCTATTCACTTTTCTGTGCCTCACTATTCTCCTCTGTAAAATGGGGATGATATCTACATTAGACATTCATAGAGTTTCTGGAAGAATTAAATGATTAAATATCCTTAAAGTGCTTTTGAACTATATACACATGAATACCAGGAAATCAATAACTATTAGCAAATATCATTAACATTTTGCTCTGTACTGGCTTTTTTACTAAAGGATACTCATTTACCATCTGCAAACATACATTGATTAATCAAAAGAAAATAAATTTTATATATTCTTGAATTAATACAATGTAGTTTACTTATTTATCCAGATTAAGAAATGGACCATTAAATACACTATGGCATTCTGTATTGACTTGATTTAGTTAATTATGATCCTGAATTTAATACCTAATTAATTTCACTTGAATCTCATATAGCAGTGGGAGGGAGGTTTATGTATCTGATTCCTAACACAACAGAAGCTAATCTAATCTTCACCCAATCTGAGCAATTCTGAGACTGATAATAGTCCTGCAGACCCCCAACCCTTTTCTAAGATTGGGTATTATTAATTCTACGTACGAAGTGTTAGGCTTTATCATTTGGGGATATATTTGACAAAAAAGAAGAGGTATAAAAATAAAGCATGCAAGCACTGGGGATTTAAATGGAGCAAATTAAATTCCATGCATGTATGATTATGTCAAAATGAACGTCACTATTGTGTATAAATATAAGGTACTAATAAAAGCACTTAAGAAATTTAAAAAATAAAGATTGTTTAAAAAATAAAGCATACATTCCTGCTATGTTGGGATTAAGTTGCCTGGTGCGGGTCCACCAAGAAAAGCTGGACTAGTGGCTAAGAAGTTAAAGTGAAACAAAACTGCCAGAATGTGGAGTTTGAAATTTTGTGACTGTAGGTATGTTGATGCTAAACACAAAGATCCCAACTAGGAAACAGAGAAGTTTTAACAGAGCCAGGCTGTGTGTTAACTGAATTTCAGTCTCAAATATGTCCCTAATGAGTCTTTGATCTCTAACAAGTCTGTGATACATCACTCATCCTCTTGGGGCCACTTTATACCTGCTTGGTATAGGTTAACCCTTCCGGTGCCTGGAACCTGTCAGGTTCAGGTTCTGCCTCCCCCAAGCAGGATTGAATATCTATTGTTACATGCTGATTTACCAGTTGGCCCTTCTTTCAGAGCATACTGCCCATGCCCCTTCTGGTAGCAGCAAATTATAAGATTTTCCAGATTCATAAGGGTATGACTTGATTTAGTTAATCATGAATTTATATTCAATACCAAATTAATGTCACCTTTTTGTTTTGTGAGACTTTTAGGAAGAATCTTTCTTGTCATTTTCAATGCTTTTTCCAGGATGGCATATAGTTTACTTTGGAGAATACTGCCAATTGTGATATTTAAATTATTCTTTTCAACCATATGTTTCAGCTGACTTTGCATAGAACTTTAAGAATATATGTTTTCTTTAAAGTTTGCAGGTTTCTGTGAAGCATCTAGGTGTATGGAAAAGGAAAGCAGAAAGTATTAACTTATTTACTCTTAGAATATTTCTACATGGCATTAGAATAGCTGGTCATTTCAATGGCAAAAAGTCTACTGGTGTGTTTTTACATAAATCAAAAACCAGTGGATGGAGAGATAAAATTTTAAATTGTTGACTGAATTTTTCACATGGTGTCACTCACTGGATATCTCAGCAATACCAAGTGAGATTTGTAGCAGTCTCATTTGGTGTCTAATCATTGTCATGTGCAGCCATTCCTTATTGAGTGCTTTATTGTGAGCTGGGCACTGTTAGGCACATTTTGTGTATTATGTTGACTTGGTTCTCATTCCAAAACAATATTTTTGTGCTTACTTGTTCTCATTTTACAGTTGAATACATGGAACACTAGAGAGATCCAGTATCTTGTGTAGGATGGCAGGGCTAGAAGGTAATGTAAGCAACATCTGGACTGATGAGCTCTTGTTCATGATGCTCTCTCCCTCACACTTATGCCGGGATTCTATTTTAAAATGTCCTCAATATTCCCACACTAGATGACACTAACTTCATTCAGAATGTGTTAAATGGGAATTCCCTATTACTTTTTGCTGAAGAATCATCCAATTCACATAAAAACAAATAAATATATTCCACGTGGATGTCATTGGCCCATTGCCCAATCTCATTGCTGACATTTTGAAGACATCTTTAACAGTATCTTGACTTCTTTGAACACTTATCTTTCTTTAATAGAATACTATGTTTGCAATCTGTTTTCATTGTCATAGCAAGAGAAAACCAATTTGCTATTCCACCAATTACCCTCTTTTACTTATTAAAATGACTGTAAATTTAGAACTGGTGAAAAGTGTCAGATTGATAGCATTGCTTTAGAAAGCCACAGACAGGAAATATAAATCTTTCCCTTACTTCCTGCCAATAATCTCCAACCAAAAACTGAGGGTGCATTTTTAAAAAGGAGCGACTAATTCATGGTCTGAGGCAGTCACTCTAAAATTTCCTTGAAATCCCCAATTAGGAAGTAAAAGTACACACTAAAATAAAGAGGAGTTGAATTCTTCAGAGTTTTAATGATTAAAAGAGAAAAAACACTTTTGGGAAAAAAAAGACCTATTCATATTAATCACCATTAAACTGCAAGGAAGGATAAAATCCTTTTTTCCTCAAGTATGTGGTAAAGTCATGATGAGCCTTTTAAGGGTCTAGAGGAGTTGACTGGAATGGAGAACCATTCGCAATTGACTGTGACTTTGAGACTGATTGTAGGAAGTAGGATGTTTGGATTGGGGAAGTAAAGAATGGGTAGAGTCTTATCATAATTATCCTAACAATTTTAAAGAGCTATCACTTCAATAAGTGTTATTAATAATAATAATAAATTCATGCCTCTAGGTGTTAGGTTGTTACATACTATCTCCTGTACTTTAATTTCCACCATAGCGCAAAGCATTATGTGGTATTATCATCTCCATTTTTTAGTTTTCTTCATGCGGTTTTCCTTGCTCTGACTCTTCATGGTGTACATAGTGCTGGGCTTTGATCTCGCATCCTCTTGCATGCTGGGCACTGAACCACCACTCCAGCCCCTCATCTCCACTTCTTACATAAGGAACTAGAGTCCCAGGGGTTGAGAATCTTGTACTGAGTTCACAATGGTAGTTCATGCTGTAGTCAAGACTTAAGCAGGCTCCATCTGTTTCCAGAACCCTTTCTTTCAGTCAAAATGCACAGTCCTCTTTGTGAATGAAAACTGGAATTGATTTGTTTCTTCAGAGCACAACCATTACTAATGTGTAAAAGCTACAGGATAGTCTACTGTATATCTAAGTTTAAAGTAAGTAAACTTAAAGCAATCTTTAATAATGAAATAGCAGTAAAATAGTAAAATAGCAGTAGTAAGCCACAGAAGGACTTTTAAACAACAGTCTTGGATTTGGGCATGATAGAGAAATAAGATTGTTATCTTATTGGAAGATTATTTTAATAATGTAGGCACAAAGATGACACAATCCAGACTTTGGGCAGATGAGGAGAGGAAAATGTGTCATGAGCATATTCCAGAGATACCAAGAGGTAGAAACAAGAGACTAATGATCAGCTGGCAGTGGTAGATGACTGATTTGGAGAAAAAGTAATGCTTTTAATTTAGACTTCCTGAGTTCAAATATCTATGCCACATCAAGGTGGAGGTACAACTTGGGCAGTTACAAATGAAAGTAAAATTCAAGGGAACATTCAGAGCTGAAGACGAAATTTGGAACCCTCAAATTGGAGCTACGGAGTGGGTAGAAACTTGGAGGGAGTGTGCAGAGTAAGAAGATTGGAGGGCCAAGGACTATTAACAAAGTAGTCATGTCTGTTCTCACCATTTAGCAGGTGGTTTCTGGTGAAGAACCACAAAGAGAAAATTAGATAATCAAGCCGCAAATCACAAGAGAACATGTTGTTTTTTTGAAATTGTCTGCTAAATAAAGCAATCTGTGTGCAGCTGAACATTTCCAGTCTTCTTTTACAAAAGGCTCCCAATAGGATAGAAACTGTAGAAACAGGTCCAGGGATTGCGATTTAGCTTAGCATTCTTAAGACCTCGCCTCCTCTCCTCCCACTGCCTCCCATGACCCTTCACCCCAATCATCTGGAAACTAACTCTTCTTTTCAAAATTATGATTTGCCAATATTCTTATGTTCTGAAGAAATTTTCTGTGTTAATGACATACCATACTTCAAGTGTGATAAAATATGTTAGAAGGCATCAGGTTTTCTGTAATTTTGTAAGTGCCTAAAGCCATTTCTCTTCCTTTTTATCTTTTAAAATACTTTTCTTCCACTATAGGTAGAATGGTAAGAAGGCTATCTCACATATTTTCTCCACTTCTATTTCTTGACAATCTGCGTGACCTTGTTCAAGACACCTCAGCTATCTGGGGCTCAACTTTCCTTATCTTTTAAACACAGGAATTAGACCACATTTTCTTTGAGGTCTCTTTCAGCTCAAAAGTTTTGAGATTCCATAATTCAAGCTCTGCACATAAATGCCATTTAAATGTCATTGGTTAGATCACCAAAAGGCTAATAATTGTATAATCAGGGATAGATCAAATACCATTGCAGTAAGGGTTCCTCAAAGATTGAAAAAGTCCTCTTAATAGGAGTAAAATCAAAAGATTTTTTTTGTCATGAGGTCAGATTTTCCATTTGGTAGTGCTCTAATTAAATTAAATTTTGAGAAATTTAGACTAGAAATATAAGAGATTCCCCCTTCCCCCACCCACCCTGGCTGACTTTAAAGGTTACAGGATAATAGAGCATGTTCTCTGGGAAATGTACAGGCTTTTAAGACAGGTGAATAACTAAGTCACTGAGGAAGCGGTAGCTTTAAACTACAGCTTAAAGTGGGTGACTCTAGATGGAATGTCTGCTTTGACAAATAAAGACTTGGAGATTAGACTAGACTAACTACAGTGTCATCCTCAAATAGCTGACAGCAGTATCACCTGAGAAATGGGCCAAATTGTAGTTAGCATGGGAAGCACATTTTCCAAGTAGAAGCATGCTGAGTGTAAAAGGCCTCTGTAAAAGGCCTAAAAGGAAGCCATAAACACAAGGCAAAAACAAGGACTCAGTGATAGGGAAGCTAGTTGAGAAGCAATGTATGAGAATCTTTTCAGGGAAAGAAGGGTTAAACAAATTAGGGTACATCACGAGGGCCTTCTTTTATATAGCTACCTGTTTTAACAGTTTTAACAGTTTTGAGAAGCTACGAGAAACCAGAGGCTAAATAATCACTGTAATAGAGCTCGGGGTATCCACAGTCTAGGAAGAGGAGACTGCTAAGGATATGGAAGTCCTTCATTCCTTGAGGTTTAGAGAAATTGGGCCAATGATGTATGCACATGATGTGCTGCCGTGGTATTGAGATGTGCCATGTGTTATGGCACCTGAACTTTCTGTTTATTTCAATTAGAAATGGCCGTTGGGTCATTCCTGTCTCCCATCCTGTCACTGCTCCCCCTTCTACCTTGGGTGAGTCATCTCCTTCCAGAACAGTGACAGCCATCACCAAAATTGAGAACTCCGTGTGACAAAAGGGGTGTTTTCGCAGTTGTCTGGCAATGTATTGTAAAAGTTCACCACATCAGGCACATCATCTTAATCACCAGGGTCAAAAGAACTTTTAGATGTGACAAGAAGCTGCCTCCTTAGTTAACTTCTTCCTTCTGATTGGCAAGGAGAAGACTGCAAACCCCCAACACACAGATGGTCACTTCACTGTTTCATTTCTTTATGTCTTTTTCAGTTGCAAATAGGGATTTGACAGTCTTTTGTATTAAAATGAAAAGATAGTCAAAGCTCACTTTTAAAAGAAAGTTATAAATGAACAGTGGCACCAGGCTTTGTCCATGGAGAATGCCTTTCTTTGGTCCATGTTTTTTGAGCACCTACTTTGTGCCTAGCACTGTTCCTCTGAGCAAATACACAAAGTTCAGCTCTAATTGAACTTACATTTCAGTGGACAGCCAAGTACAAAATAGGAAAATATTACATAGCAATGAGTACTATGCAAAGAACCAAGTAGTTATCTATAGAGTGACTGCTAACTACTTTATTTAAGAGTCCCAAAAGGCCTCTCTAAGCAAATGGAATAATCACTGAGATCTGGAGGATGAGAGAGGAAGCTGCATGCAGGTCTGGGGGTGGGTGACCCATGAATGCCAGAGTTTATGCCAAGTCCCTAAAGCAGCACATTAATTGTCATATAAGGCTGAAGTGCAGTGATGACAGAGAAGATGAGATGGATTCTCAGAGAAAGACAGTGGCCATCTCCCAAAAAGATTTCAGATTTTAATCTAAGTTTATTGAGAAATCATTGGAGGGTTTTAAGCAAGGAAATGATTTTATCCAATGTGCCTTTTGGAAAGATCACTCTAGTTTCTATGTGGAAAATGGATTTATAAGGAGAAGAGTATAGGAAAGGAAATTAGTTACAAAGCTACTGTTCATTGACTCACCAAGAAAGACCACTTTGCCTTAGATCAGAGTGGTGGGAGTGAAACCACAGAAGTAGATCTAACAGAATCCATCATTTCCATATGGATAAAACGAGTGGAGGAAAGAATGAAGGCTTATCCCTAGAGTTTTGGGTTGAGCAAAAGATATTCTGTCTGATGCACTAAATTTGATGTTAAAGTGAATGTCAAGCAAGTTCTTGGATATAGATATCCAAGCACTGATGAGTTGAAGAGGCGATTACCACTCTCTGCACATTCACGAGCTTTCCCATATCTTTGAACATCCTGCATTTTTGTAGAGTCACTAGTCCTGGTCAATGAACTATGCTACTTTGGATTGAAACATAGAAGAGGGAATTTGAGTTTTTCTGTGATTTCTTCTGATGCCTCAGCCAATTGCCACCAGCAATGTTCCAGATGGTGGAACGTTTTCAGCCTGGATCCTTCAGTGGATTTTGTGAAGCAGAGTCACCATTTCCTTCCTCTGCTAACCAATATTTATTATATGGGATGAGAGAAACCTTTCTGTGTTAATCCACTGAGGTGTGGGGGGGGGTTAATTCATACAGCAGAACAGTATAGCCTTTAATGATTACTATTGTCAGATAAATTGATTAAAGCATTATCATTACATGAACATTATCTAAAACCATGGGATTAGACATGTTTACTTAAGGAGAAAGTATAAATGGGTAAGAAAAGAGAGTCTAGTCTAGAACCCTAATATACTTTAATAAGCAGAGGTTGAGCAGAAGAGAAAAGCATGGTTTCTGTGGGAATTGGGAAACTAATGGAAGATGACGGATAATAGATTATCATTGTTGACATGGCAAGTAAGCAGAAGAAATGATTCTGAAGCATGCATAGATACTGTAAAATCAATTTTATTTTCCCTTTGATTGTTGGTTGTAAGATAGCCTGTGATTTGACTTCTCAGAATGAAATCATGACTACAGCATAACACTAAAAATGCTACAGTGTTAGACAAACCCTTTCAAGGTTGAAGATCACAAAATCTGAGTAATTCTCCCCTGGCTCTGAATTTGAGCAGATGCAGATATATTCAAACTGGCAAGCATTTACTCACTTGCCCCAGACTAGTTTAGATGTTCCTCCTTGGAGTTTGCACTGTGTCCACGGAATACCTTCTAGGCTTGTTAGATTGCAATTTAAATGCCTGTTTCCTCAGATAATAATTTCCTTCAGGAGTCTCTCCAGAGTTTACAATGGTGACTGCCACAAAACAATTCTCAGTTTGTGTTTGTTCAAAGAATGCAGTCTTGCCTGGCACCTGGCAAGATCAGCTTCCTCAAACATAAGGTGATAAGGGTGCTGGTTGTTACAAACAGAAGGTGATAAGTGTTTCTATTAAAGTCACATGACCAATGGAAGCCTAATCCTCTTGTTCAGAGTATTCACACATCTTAGTCCATCAAGTACTTACTGAGTGCCTGCTGTATACCAGAAATTGTGCATTGCAGGAAAGAATGGAAATATCTTTCTCAGTCTTTACTCTCAAGGAACTAATATTACAGTTGAGGGGACTTGGCTAATTGCTACATAACTATTAGAACAGTATATGATGGTATACAGTTAATTGAAAACCTGAATGGCATATACAATGCACATTATAGGAGTTTGATAAAGAAAATAGATAAATGTGAAATGAAATTGGCTTTAGGACAATTTCATAGAGAAGGTGGGACAATTTCTCTGAGGGGGAGGTAAGATTTGCAAGGCTGGAGAGGTGGACATGGAGAGAATTTGAATTGGAGTTTCACTGATTATGAGGGGTCAGGAGAGGCACCCCTGAGACCAACATAAGGAGCAGTGGTGATAAGCATGGGTAGAAAGGTAAAGTGGAGCCAGATTAGGAAGAATCCCCAAAGCCAGTGAGGTTATAACTCACAGCATTCATTGATTCATGGAACATATGTTGTGGATGCAGTGCCAGGCACTGTTGTAAGTAGCGAACGTGTATGTGTAGTTCCTGCCCTCATGGGGCTCATAGTTTTGATGAGATAATAGATAATAAACATTCAACCAACTATGTAGCAAAATTTCAGACTGTGATAAGTGCTATGAAGAAAAGTAATATATAATAAAGAAATACAGAAAGATGGGGCATGCTATTTTCTATAGGTAAAAGGTTAGGGAAGTCTTTTCTGTGGAGCTGGTATTTATGAAGGGACCCATATAAAATGACCAGATGAAGACAATAGTAGATTTCTGGGAATCAAAGTGATGTGATGGTATTTCAGGAAGATAACACATAATATAGAGAAAAGTGGAGAGTCAATGAGGTTGCCAGCAGCAAGGGAAACGGCATAATTCAGAATTTATGAAGAATAAACTAGAAAGCTTTAGTTTCAAAGGCCTCTTTTATATATTTTCTTTCCAACATCAAATGTATTGTTTTATTCCTCTAGGTAATTAGGTACTACAGTTTAAATGATATGGGAAAAAACCCCAGCTCTTCCATTCATTCACCACCCCTCATATGTCACTTTGTGTACTGTAGCATGTGATCTGTTGACAACACTGTCATTTTTCAGTGTTTTCTATCACCCCTACCTGAAAAGGACCTGCTGCCCATCAGACATGTTGCTGTCCTTGGAAAACAGCAAACAAAAGATACCAGTCCTCTTGCCCATCTTGTGAGTGTTAGGCCTATGAGTATTGCATGGCTTTGTGCCCAGGAGAAGAGGATTAAGGTTGCCAAATCTTTGGATAATAACAAGCTCCAATCTACATAACACCTGGCTTTTACAGCCCCAGTCATTATGAATGTAGTCCAAGTTGTCATGCCAGGGGCTTTATTATTTCCACATTAGTTGGAGTTGTTTCTTATATGTACGGAAGTTGCCTGCCCATGTAACCTTGGTTAGTATGGATTGCCTGAATGCCTCTCCCAACCTTTGCTGTGGTCTGATAATGTTGAGAGCAGTGGGGAAGCAGGGACTGTCACATTCCAGATCTCTTGGTCAGTAAAAGTATTGGCGGTCGAGCATCCAAAGAAAGAACTCAGATAATGTTGGGCATTAGGGGAAGGAGGACGGGGTTTCTAGGATAAGGATTGGAAGCAAAGGTCCCCAAGTTGGCCAAATGGGAGACTTCACTGTTGTTAATCTTCTCTACAATATTAATGCATGACAAGAGGACAGCCTCGAAATCCAGTGGCTCAGATGAAAATGTAGGATTTAGGATTTTTTAAAGAAGATTTTTGATCTTGAGGTAATAAGTAGATGTCAGACTTGGGGACAGATGATTGGGGTGTGGGGAGTGGCAGAAGTAGAAATGAAGAGATGAACAACACTTTCCAAATATCCATCAAATCCATTTGGTTATCTCCCTTTCCATCCAGCCACCATCATCTCTTGCCTGTACTGCTGGCCTCCCTGTTACACTCTAGCCATTTTCTTTGTTTATTCCCAGTATCAGTGTGCTATTTTAAAAGTCTAAATTAGATTGAATTGTTTAACTGGTGGAAACCACCTGTTGGCTTGCACAGACCTGACAAGTCTGCTCTCTCCCTGTGTCTCCCAGCCTCATTAGCCCTGCCTACTACCCCTCAGCTTCTTTTGTTCCTGATGGGTTACATATGAAGCTCTTCCAGCCACAGAATCTTTGCCTACACTATCCCTCTTTTCCTCCTTTCTTGGTTGATGTCTACTTATATGGAGGCAATGCATCTTGGTGGCCAAAAAAATGCACACATTAGTGCTAGACTGCCTGGCCAAATCCAAGCTTTTCTACTTATCAGCCATGTGACTTTCAATAACTTGCTTAAACTCTGTCTGCCTCTACTGTAACATGGAGTTGATAATAGTGCCTGCATTATGGGGACAGAGTGTAAAGGATCTAGACCAATACCTAATATCTAGAAAAATCTTAATAAATGTTATTTTTCATTATCTTCGGGGTCTGAGCCTAAATGTCATTTCCCCTGTTTTTTTCTAGTTCTGGTCCTTAGTTTTCACTCTCTCTTTGGTATTGCATTCCTTTTACATAGAACTCTTTCATATTATATATTTATAACCACTTGCATGGCTGCGTACTTATTGTCCCTATTAGACTGTAAACTCAACAGGGTCAATGACTGACCCCAGATAATCACTGAATCACCTACACCTAGTATAGTGCCAGGCACATGGCAGATATTCAGCAAATATATTATTGAGTAAATGGCTGAACCTGAGGGTTCAGGACTAAGTTTGTGAATGCTGATAGTCTGCTGGGAAAGCTTTGGCACCTAGGAGGGACTGATCTGGGCCAGAGGCCAATGGAATTCCACTACACTACTTTTCAAGATATCATCTTTACATTGTATTTTAAGATGTTGACATATCAAAATCAAATTACTGGACCAAGCTCAAAACTTACATTTATATGCCAGGATTAAATGCTCTTTTTTGGCAGAAAAAAATTTCCAGATTTGCCATAGGATCTCATCCAACCTGAAATTGGCCTGAATGAGTTTTGAAAATGAAACCATTATGGTCCTATTTCTCTTCCCCACTCCTCCTGTGTTTTTCTCCAAAATGATTGAATAGTTGACTCAATTCACTACTTCAATGGATGGACTATTGTAGACATGAGCAGCTCTTCCTGGGTGGCAACCCCCAGATACATGGTCCTGCTTGTATTTCTCATTCCTGATTTAAATGGGGGCCTCTTTATCTACACACCTTCTTTATTTCTTATTTGTTTAATGCCACTGCTTGTTTATTTCAGTTACACAGTGCTTTCCCATCCAAGCTTGTTAGACTATATGGAGAACATCCTGTTTAGAAAGAGCGATGGCAAACATGCACAGCAACAAAAATGAAAATTTAAACTCCAACGGTACCTGGGTAGCATCTGGTAACTTTGCTTTGTAGCTCCCCTTCAGATTTCACTAGGGATTTATTCCCAACAGACCTTCTCCTCCTACCTCCTCTCCGCTCCCATTGTTCTATTGTTTTGTTCTGTGCTCATCAGAAACACTGTGGTGTTTGTGGCCTTTGGCTTCTGTGCCTGTAGGGTTAGGGAATTTCTAATCTCCAGTTTATTTTCCACCCCTATGATCTATTTCTTATGTGTTTTCAGGACTACCTTCTTTCAAATCCTTTCTTTTATCCCTTCTTTGAAAAATTTTGTTCCTCTCATTTTCTACATTTCTTTCCCTGTCTAGGCTGTACTTTCAATGTTGTTAACCTGAATCTAGATTTTAAGGACAGTGTTTTTTTTATCCAGACCAAAGCTGACTGTGTTGGCAAGCAATTCACATTATCAGCAAAATCTTTACTAAAAACAAACTGGGAGTTTGGGTTATAAGTGGGAAGGAGTGGCTAGGGTATTTTTTGTCTACCAGATTTGTATGCATCTGAACATCAGATAAAGTTCAGGAATCTTACACTCTTTGATTTTATTGAAATACTTGCTCTCTGCACAGTGCCTTAAAGAAAAGTGACTATTCTGTAGGGATAAAAGAGTTGGATTTACCATTGCTTAATATGCATGGCTTTCATATTTTAGAAATACTTTAGATTTCATTCTTATTACTTTACTTTAGTAAGCCCAATGTATAGGATAAAATTGTCATGTAATTATTACCTCCTGTCTTAGATTGAAAAACTCAGGAGACCAAATATAAGCAATGTAACAGGAAATTTGTATCTTAACAAAGTATGCTTATGAGAATCATAAATTATTGTTGCAGTAGAGTATAGGGTTAATGAAAATGGGCTAGTATATTAAATTTAGAATCCATATCGAAATGGCCAGACTAAAGAAAAAAAGATGTCATTGCCTCTGAAGAGGGAGGTGACCCATAACTCCTAAGATGTCCATAAATGACACATTCACAAGTCATCCTTGATAACCTTTTTACAGAAAGATTGTAAAAACAAGTGTTTGAATGTATGTGCATGGGATATGGCCTGAAAATGCAGTGCTGATTCTGGGAAGACTGAGACCTGGGAAGCCTGGGTGTAATTGTTCAGGAAAGTAGAAATGTTTTTCTTTGGCTGTTGTTCCTTAAGTTACTTAAATAAGACTCATTGACTATTGATCTGTACATATTGAAATTACAATAAAACATAATGGACCAGTTTCTCTTTCCCCTGGCTCACAGGATTGGCATTTTACCTCTCAGGAATAACAAATCATGGTCTTGAATTTGGGAAAATATTCTGGGATCTGGATGGTAGTTGGTATGTTTTTAAGACAATGATGTCAGAAAGAAAAGCATAACCTAGAATGTGATGGCACCTCACTGGGAGAACAGCGTTTGCTGCTTGAAGTATTCAGGGTTTCCCACTTTCCGTCACACAACAAGCTGGGTTGAAGCTCCTCAACAAAGTATTCATATTTCCCTTTACAATGGCACTTACATTCTTTTTTTTACCCCTCCTGTGACAGATCCTGGCTGCTCTATTTATCTCTTTAATCTAATTTGTGCTATGACATCAAGCTTTAATTTTATCATTATTATTTTGCTTCTTTTTAAGCACCCATGGTGTGCCAGGCATTGGATAAAATAGAAACGATACATTCCCTGCTGTCCCTGGGCTCACACATTTAAAGAGAGATGACAGGCAAAATATCCAGTAATTGGCAATAGTAGTCCTCAAGCTTTATTCCCCTTCTCTCCTTTGAAGCAACTTCATCTGTCTGAACAAGCCTAAGAAGTTCCCTGGATCAAAGGTGTCAAAAACCAGGAGGGTTTGAAACAAGTGTCAGAGTAGGCAAAGGACTTTCAGCTGTGACTGTGCTCCTTGCCTACCCACGTGCTCTTGCTCTGCACTCCTGCCTCACCTGCGCGGATTCTGACTCTCTAGCTCCTGGCTGCCTCAGGTGTCCCTACTCAGCAGGGGAAGGCGCAGTTCTCGCGCCTTGTCCGCACCTTTCCCCTTCATCTTCCGCCCCCAGGACTGCAAATCCTTTATAGACAAGATGCCCAAGAGCTATAGGTTTTCAGACTCTGGTCTTGGTGGGTTGAAAGCCACAGGAAACCTCTCAACTCGGGATGTTCGGGAAGGTGCGGACCTAGTTTCCGGCGTTTCCCCAGGGACACCACATTTTTTTTTTTGTTGTTTTAATCTTTTCTCTCACGCACATATCCTGCTAAGATCTTTTGTTTTTTTTTTTCCCCCTAGTAACGCTGAAGCCTTTTCCTGCCTGGGGACTGCAGAGGAATGATGGTCATTCGGACCCAGCAAGATGGCTCAGTGAGTTTGCGCTTTATGTCTGAATGTGGGCGCTCCTGAGTGTTGAGTCGAGTTATAAGTGGGGGCCAAGAGCAACCCCATTCTCTCTTCCTCTCCCCCCCCCACCATCATTTCGTGAAACCCCCAAGGCAGAAAGCGCTCGCTCTTTTTCGCAGCATTCAGCGGGTTGGGTCCCGGGGCTCAACCCAGATGGGGAGTCTCACGCAGACCATAACTGCACCCCAAAGCTTTAAAGTTGCAGAAAACCGTTTCGGGGAGCAGAGGAGCGTAGGTTGAGGCCAATACACCCACGCCTGCTTACCAGAGGGAGCAGGATGAGCCGAGGGTCGGGCGGGTGCGCTGGCTAGTGGAAGGGGAGGAGGACCCGGCGGCTGGGAGGAGGGAGAAGGGAGGGGCGGCGGGGAGCAGCTGCTGCGGGAGGCAAGGCGCAAGGTGGCTCCCCGCGGCCCCGCGCCCCGCTGCTCCCGGGGACGCACCAGGCAGCCAATGGCTGCACAGAGGTGTACAGCAGATGGCGTCCGACTGCGCTGTTCCTTCCTTCCTCCTCCTCCTCCTCCTCCAGTGCTGAGGAGCCTGAGTCGCCGCCGGGTTGCCAGACGCTGGAATGGGTGGTCTCCCGACACACACCACCATCTTTCCCGCACTCAGGAAGCTCGGGGCTCGGCGGCTCCCAGAGTCTGCGGCTGCTGCTTGGGCAAGGCGGGTGAGTGCGGTCGCGCTGTGCCCAGAGCTGGGGATGTCAGGTCCCCTTTGCCGGCCGGCAGGAGTGTGAGGTGACAGCTGCCCAGGCTGGGGGCGCGCTACCGGTGCGGACTTTGTTCTTTTTCTCACCCGGCAGCCGCTCTCGCCCCTTCTTCCTGGCCAGAGCGGGAACTTGGCAGCGGAGCTTCTCGGACGCCTTTGGCTTGGTGCTGCGGAAGAGAAGGCTCCCCAGGGCGCAGAGTGCGGGAACCCTCCGGTCGGCGGCTGGGCGGACCGGGACACCCCGGCGCGCGCGGATTGGGCACAGACCTCAAGCAGCAGGATCAGCTTGGTTCCCTCCACCTCCAGCTTGCTTTGGAGGGTGTCGAGGAACGGAGCCGCGTTCCCCATCTTGCACGGGGAGCGGGGAGCCTAAAAGCCTAAGATCGGAGGGCGAGGAGTTCTGTGGGGTTAGGGGACAGGTTGACTGAGTGGATCCTTTTCAGTAGCGCTGACTGCGAAAGCTGTACGTGTGGGGGGGGGGGGGGCGGGGGGTTCAGGGTCCCTGGAGAATAGCTGAGCAAGCCAAGAAGTTTTGCAGCTTCCTCTGCTTTATCAGTGGAGTGTTAGGAGGCTGCAGCAACAGTTTACATTTCCACTGTCCCTGCGGGGGACGAGGGTACGTTGGAGAGAATGTGACTTGCGGGTCGGATGTGGCAGCATGTTACTTATCTATAGAGACAACTGGGAACTGGTTGTGTGAAAAGCAAGGAGGAGGACAAGCTTATTTTCTAAAGCACCAGCCATTTGCACGTGCCACCTTTCATCCTACTTGTCCCACTGTATTGAAGTCATTTGACTACGAAATCAAACCGAGGGTGGTTGTGTGTGTGTGTGTGTGTGTTGAGAAGGGAACATTAAGCTCTCTGGCTAGCTTTGAATACTAGGAAGAAAATTAAAACTTTATTTGAAGGGAGGGGCATATGATTTAATGATACTTTCTGTTTTTGGAGTCCCTGAACTGTGTGCATCCCATAAAGAGCTCTTGCTAATGCAATTCTGTACAGACAAGGTAGAGTTTGACCAAGATTGTGAGATTTTAGCATGGTCTATGGAGGACTCCAGGGTTCATTAGTGCTCTACTTATACCAGGGTGGTCTGCTGGTAGCCTGCAGTTTCCCACCTTCAAGTGCACTGGTAATCTTAAAAATGACAATCTGGTGAAGGAGCCTGCCTGATGTTTCAGTACACCTGTGAGTGCTCTGCTAATTATTACGGAGCAGGTGAAGCAAATTGGCAGGCAGGGGTCATGCCAACAGGCTGGGCTGTGAGTGAGTGCTCTGTGTTTGAGTTTCATTGTGGCAGGCAAACTTAGGGTGTCAAAGTGATGTACTTATTCCCCTGGCAGTATTGAGGCAGTCTGGGTTTTTTGGGTAGCTGGGAGGAGGTGATCTCCAGGGGAACCTTTTGTGTTTTGTCTACTCAGCTGCTGGTTAAGGCTTCCTGACAGCCACGGGGGAAGATGTTACTAACCAAATCAAGAGGTCCTGTTCAGTGGTGGGTGAATGCTCATGACTTTATAGGTTAAACGCTATCTAAAGACCCTATCTTGAAGTTTCGTTTTGATGCACTGCTGTTTTTAAACCTCAGTGCCCTTAATAACAGGAGTGTTCTTTTAAAACAATGTGGCTAGTTCTCTGTTTTCCTGGGGTAGATACCTCAAAGGATTAATTTCCCTGGAATTGACTTCTTCCTTCCTAGTTTTTTTTTTTTTAAACCTATATGCTGGGGGGTCAAGGACTGGAAACTTTTTTTCATGCAAATTTAAGTACAAAAAATTATATAGGTAATTCTGACCTGGTAGTAACAGTTGCTTCTAAAGAATTTGTGGATGTAATCATTATTTAAAAAATAGGGGCACATTAGCATAGACACCACCAGAAGCCATTCAGGTTTCTGAAGAATGGAGATTAATCTGTATTAGGAACTTGGAGATGAGTGGTCCCTTAAAGGGCTGCCTACTGCTAGTGGATTTGATAGTCTTTTTTGAGGGTTCATAATACAACGGGCTCACTTTATATCTATCTTATAAGTTAAACCAAATACAATGTTTCTCAGCCCTCCATTGTTTTTTCAACAAAGTTGTTGCTTGTTGAAGAGTTGAAAGTCTAAGAAACAGGAACACTATAGTAGATAGCAAATCATTGCTGATTGTGAAAATCATATAAACCTAGACTCCACTATTCAAAGACTGACATTAATACATTGGTTAGTAGATGTACCATTCTGTTCTCTGCTGAGTGTGCCTTTTAAGAGAAAGCAGAGAAAGAAAAATGGTACTGCTAAAATGTTCATCAGAAAGGCTATTAAGGACTTTGTCTACTTGCTGCAGATCCTATTTCTGAAGGAATAATTGTTTTATTAAATCTGTTAAAGTTTGTCTTTAAATCACAGACTAAAGGAGCAGAATGAAAAGATAGAAGTTAATGGAAGAGGTGTATCCAAACAAGACAAATTCTAAGGCATGTCGACTTGTTTTAATTATACTTCACAAGTTGAGGCTGGAATCATGTGATTCCTTCAAAGAAAAACAATCTTTCCAAAACTGCAATTTTGCTGTTCTGCACCCTTTTGTAAAGATTAAGCATTAAAATAATGACATTGATTTTAAAAGTTTGAATAGAATGATGAGTAGTTGACTGGTCCTATTGAGTTAACAGTCAAAATGATATATATATATTAAACACATGATTATGACAAACAGATTAAAGAGTTTCAAGAAGTGAAAACTATACTAGTTAGTAGGGAAAAAGCACCATTAAAAAAAAGTTCCTGAGATACACCATAAATGAAGTATAAGGGTGGATCTTTGAATAAAAGGAGTAGAATATTACAGTATCAAAAACTATTTATATGAACTCCTTAGATATGTGTTTGAATTTTCTCTTATGGGTTGGTTGAAAAAATGCTTTGTTTTCAAAAGAAGACATTTCCCATATATAACTCTAAAAAAAGCAGCTGTAATCACTTTACCACCATGAAGCTTCCTAAATATATAGCAGGTCCTTAATTTAGAGCTGTTAACAGGATTAATATCTAAGTCATAATCAACATGTTAAACCTGGGAAATTAGGAATGTAAAAAAACTTTTAGTTGTAGAAATTTACTATTGTCAGTTACATAGGAATCTTTGGTTTGGGAGATCTGAAATCATGCACCTTTGCTTTCAGACAATAAACATTCACCTTTTAAAATTTCTCTGTTGAGATTATCTTATGATTTTAGTGGGAAAATAGCAATGAATAATCATATTAAACAGTGGCTATTGGTGTGATCAACCAACAGTAATCAAGTATTGTTCCCTAGTCAGCTTGTCAGTACCTCTTGACTGAGAAAGAAAGAGGAATACTAGTCATTGAACTCCTAGGATCTTGCTTTCATTTTGAATCATGATTCCAGAAGTGGACCATTCATGCACAACATACATAGTTATTTTCTGCTTTATAATCCACTTGTGATTTCCAGTGAGCATTCTATAGCTGCTAGATGAAGCATTTTATTTGGGGGGATAGAATATTAGTGAAATTGAGTTACTTCACATCTTTTGTTGAAATTGTGATATCAAATCTATAGATTCTGTAGAATAGAGTTTCACTGCTGGTACAGATCAAGGTTATTGCAGAAGGTGGGAAGCTGACCTCAAGCTGAGCAATTAAGTGACCTGGTACACATTAGAACTACAGATTTTAAGAGTGCAAATATGGTGTTGTGATGAATAAATGTAATGCATTTAAAAGCATCATGAAATTCACATCAGTGTTTGGATATTAGTTGTTTACACAATGTACTCCAAAAGCACAACTTTTTGCTGTAATTTGGAAATCTAGAAGTTTTGGAAGTTTAAAAATAAAAGGTCCTATAGCAGAAAAGGTTAGACATAAACCTAGATGTGAGGGATTAAAAGCATGGAAATGTTTCGTACATGGAACAAAAGGCTATCTTTGTTGAACTTAGGTTTGTGGGGTTTTGTTTATTTTTTTTTAAAGTAAGGACCATGATGCATGTTTATATTTTTGCCTCTCTAAGCATATTTTAATTATGAGTCTCTTGTAATTAAATATGCTATAGCTAAAAACAGTTTAAGTAACTAATGAACAAACAATTCTCCAGTGTCTTGACAGGAAAGAAGGTTGTTAATTTGCGTTGTTCCGTTTGCCTGCATGAGGGTTGGCTGCAAATTTGTGCCCAAGTGTTATGTTAGCAAACACTTCATTATTTCTGGAAGAATCACAATATTGAAAAAAGCTCTAAACTTCACGGCAGTTAGGCAGGATTGCCTTGGTCTTAGACTATACTCTTGGACTAATGCATATTTTAATTTTGTGTTCTTTCAAATGCTTATTTTTAAAAGCATACTATGGAGTATGCATAAGTGAAGGATTTTAATTATAGTAAGACTAAGGCTTGCAGTAATATCTTGCAGAGTTTGCTTCTGGGCTCTCTTCTATTGATTTCTACCTTTTGTGCTTGCGTTAGATATATTCAGGGAGATTGGTTAGTGGGCATTGATAAAGCCTTACTGACTGTAAAAGTATTGAAGTATTTCTGCACTGGTAGGTAAACGGGTTCTCTGTGCCCTGTAGGTGCCACTTGCTGGGATGTCCTACAGGCTACTCCCTGCCAGCCAATTGATTGTATCGTGATATGGTCGTTATTAGTGTTACCTACTTGGCATGGCTGTGGGGCCTTGGGACCTACTCCAGGGTTATTGCCAGAATCTTCTGATTTTTTTGTGCCTGGCTGTACCAGTTGGTAAATATTTTTTATATTATCCCTTGATACTTTTACTCATAAGAATAAATTTAACCATAGGCATTGTGCATAGTTTAAAATCTGCTTACATTTACATTTCAGTGTTCTCTAATATAGGTGTCTATTATAACACTTAAGTATTGTTATTCTATTGCTTATATTTACATTACTTAAGAGCCCAAGGGTATTGAAACCTCTTTCAACTGATTATCAATTCATATAAAGTTCCTCTACTTTCAAGTTAATTTATTTTCTTAGAAAACATAAGAATACTAAAATAAATATGAGAATATTCTTAGGGGCAGAGATATTTCTAACCCATATCATCTGTCCCAATAGTAAATCCTGCCCCACAGCTGTCTAAGACCACTAAATCAAAATATGTGTATTTCTTTTAGGAAAAATTTATTCCACCACCTCCATTTCTAGTTTTCAGAAAGAATTTATTTCATATAGACTTTCATTCATTGCTCTTATTAAATATTATTAATGAGGCTTTATTTTACCCGAATTGACCCATTCCTTGAACTGGAATATCTTCTGGCGGAATACAGAGAAGCAAGGGATTTTGATGACTTTATAAACTGAGGATGCTTTCTTCTGGATCTCTTGTGCCTAAAACTAAAACACTGCTAGATAGGCCCTGAAAAAAGAAAACCACAAATTATTTCTTGAATAAGAAAAAATAGTATTCAACATCCTACCTCAGTTTAACTCATGCAACTCATGAATTTTCTATCATACATTGTGTTCTCTCAGGCCTCTCTCCTTTAACTCACCCATAAGACTCAAATCTATTTAAAGTGGTCCCAAATGTGTTATTCCCCACCCCTTCTGCCCCTAGTTTTCCAAGTTTTACATATTTGTCAAGATCCTGTTTTAATTATACTTACACTGAGTTTTTTTTTCTCATTATACTGGTTTACAAACTCTGTATTTGGCTGATCAACTGAGATGGTAAATTCTAATTTTAATGTTTGAGTCTGTTTTATTTTAGCCTCTACTGTAGAGTTGTGATGGTAAAGGCTTTGAATGGGAAAGGGTACCTTTCTCTATGAGAATTCAGGAAAATGTTGGAGAGGAGAATGTGATAGAATTTGGACAGGATGACAATAGCCATTTGGAGATCTATAAGCACAGGCCTAATAACATCCAGGTATGCAACAAGAGTTATCCATTGATTACCTATGACATGCTGCATACCAGGCTAAGTACATTGAAATTACTTTGTCTAATCCTCATAGTGTTACAAGGAGGATAGCTTCATTTAGTCCCTGTTTTCATATTAGGAAACAGGCTGAGAGACCTTTGCTCTTTGTGCAATGCCAGAGCAACTATAAAACGACAGAACCATGATTTGAAACTTGGTTGGATTTCAATGGCCATCCAGGTACTGATTCACCAGGCTGCCCTAGAGCCTTAAGTTTGGGCAGCAAGTTTAGCTTTAATATCTGCAGAAATTTTTTAAAAATGCATGAGTGTGTCCAACAGCACCAGTCTCTGCAGACAGTGGAGGTGGCTGAATCACTTCTACCTGGGGGTGGAAGTGTCACTTGGAAATACGGGAAAAGGGTGTGCTTTGTGCATGAAGATATATCTTAGAGTTGTAAAGAACTTGAGATATTCACACATAAAAGTGTTAACTTCTGGAGGAATCATTGGAAAATTCAGGAAATCCAGACTAAGAAAATCTATACCATATTCCTTTTTATTAATGACTTATTAAAACGGAAGTATTCTGCCCAGTATGCAAAGCCTTAGCTTTAAAATTAGCATAAAGGGTAGGAAAAAGGAAAAATCTGTTTTCAGATGTGGGTGGGTGTGAATGGGAAGTGGCCTTCGTTATTCCTGAGATTTGGTTGCAAATCTGGCCCTTGTCTGTCACCCTCCATCAGGATACACATGAAGTGAAGCTATCTTTAGACAAAGGGGAAAACTTAAAAGAACTATTCTATGGTTAAGCATGTATGAGAAATCATATTTTAAGATCTGTTGAAATTATTTTGCTGGGCCTTGAGTGGTGGCTTGGTGGTTACGGTGCTTATCGGTATGCTTGAGGACACAGGTTCGAATCCCACCACCAAATATACAACAGAGTGTCGGAGCAAGGAAAGCCAAATGAAATTGATTCTTTATCTCTCTCACTCTCTTTCTTTTTCTTTCTTTTTTTTTTTTAAAGGTATTTTGCTGCATGAGTATGTGACCTCTTGACATGAAATTCCATGGTATTATATAATAAACCCATTTCCAATATCAGTGTCTCTTCTATAGAAATATGGTGTTGGAATATGACCAATTCCTATTTGCATCTGGCAGAATCATGTATAAAGAAGTGCAGAATTTTTTTCAGTTGTAAAGAGTTTTTGAAACTGATTCCAAGAATGAATTTTTCACATTCACAATTGTCTGGAAATGTGATGGGCTGTCTCAAGGGAATGTGAGCTCCCCATCTTTAGGTACATTCAAGCAGGAGATGAGCAACTACATGTCAAGATATTTACAGAGAAAACACATGCATTAAAGCTTTCCTGAGGACATGCTATGTGCTAAACACGTTCTTCATGTGTTAATTTATGAATTTCAAACTAGTGAGACTGGTTGTGTTACGATTATTTTCTCACATAACAATAGTAAGAGACTTACCTCATGTTAGGATCTGCACCTAGGCAGTCTGGTTCTAAAGCAGCACTGTTCAACAAAAATATAATGCGAGCCACAAATATATTTCCCAAAGTCACTTTTAACATTTTCTAGTAGTTACATTAAAGAAAACATTGAAATTGTCAATGTTAACCCATTTTATCTAGAATTTTTCATTTCAACATGTATTGATTATGAAAATTATTAATGTACTGTTTTAGATTTTTCATGTACAAAGTCTTAAAATCCAGTCTACATTTTTTAAGAGAGAAAAAATCAATTTTATTTAGTTTTTCATGTGGCTTTTGTTGCTCTGACACGTTGTTGTGTACGTGGTGCTGGGTTTTGAGCTTGTGTTCTGATGCATGCCGGAGAAAGTGCAGTAACCACTGAACCACCTCTCCAGCTCCCAGTCGATATATTTTGTATTTGCAAGCACATCTTAATTCAGACTAATCACGTTCCACTTGCTCAATAGCCACCTGTGGCTGGTGGCGCCACGTTGGTCATGCCTGCAACCCATGCTATTAACCCATGTTATCTCCTGCCTGCCTGTTGATTTCCAGGTTTCCTGCTAATGTGTATACCATCAGTTGCTGCACAGGTGGGATCATTCTTCTGTTAAGTTTATCCTTAGATACCAGCACAAATAATCTCTTTAAAAAAAAGAGCTTAAAACATTTCCATGACTTAGAATATATTTACTTTCAAAACCTATAAGATCAGGTTTTTTTGTATCTCATCTGAAAAACTGAATCTCATATAGCTTTCATTGATAAAGATGGAGCACATTGGCTTTTCATTCACTTTACAACTATCTGTACACATGACATCACCAAATCACCTTACCCTTCTTATTTCCAGGCTGAATAATCTGTTTCTTTTGTCTGTTTTTGTTCATACAGGTTGTGTATGTGTAGCCAGTTGCATATGAAATGCAGTAGTTTAGAATGTGTTTGTCTATGGGGCGTGAGAAGGGAAAAATAAACTTAAAACTGAACCGAACCAGTTTTTCTAATTTACACCTGATGCACATTTCTCAGCCCTCTTTGATTATGTCACTATTAGGATTACTGCAGCCAGAAATGACATGCGGCCCACAGAAGTGATATTTCTGATCAAATTATAGTAGTTTTTGGGTAGGGTTGTTCATTTCCTGGAAGGTTACATTCTTCCCAGGGCTTTTCTCAAGTTGAATTCCTGACAGTAACCAACCATATGCGCTGTGACATGCTTCAATGTGGAAAAAAAAGAAAAAACAATGCGACATGCCTTGCATTGTGTGGAACATGTTTTAAAAAAAGGTTCTATGTTTCCTTTGTGAGCTCAATCGCTATCAACTGTATTAATTCCAAATCTTTCAGTGGGGGGGGCACATTACATACATAGTTTAAATCTCACTTTAGTTGTTTATTAAATGAAGACTACTAAGAACAAAGCTTCTATTGGAAAAATTCTAAACTTCACAGGGCAGAATTTCCTTGTAGAGATAGGCTCTAAGGATGTGCTGCCTAATATTATATGCACAATTATTAGATATTTCATTTGGATCTTGGAGTTGGTGGAATTAAAACAATCCTTGCAGATATAATTTTCCTGGTGAAGTACTATGTTTAGAACTTTTAAAAAATAACTAAGTTTGTATATAGCAAGGCAAATTCAAGTGGAAGATATAATCTATATGAACAAATTCAAAGATTGTTTATCAAGCACCTGCTGTGTTCATGGATAAAAGCTAGTATAACAGGTACAATTTATAGGAATTTACAATCTACCTGGGGTGTTAGGTCATACACATAGGAAAACCAAATCACCTTATTTATGTATGTCTATCTACGTTTGAACTCCGTATGTGCAGACAGCTCATCTTTGTTTTTAGAGAGGGAGAGAGAGTCAATTTTATTTATTTTTTTAATCCAGTTTTGGTTTTCCTACACTTAGTTGTATATGTGGTAGTGGGGATCAAACCCAGGTCCTTGCACATGCCTGGCAAGTGCTCTACTGCTGAGCCATCTGTCCAGCCTGTGCATCTTACTCTTACTTGGATTCTCATCACCTTGCAGAAAGTCACTTTATAATACCTATGTGTTGAATTAAAAGAGATACATCGATTTTGTTTATACAAATTAATTGAAATATAGTTACAATGCCATATTGATAATGGGGTAATCTACATTAAATCAGCATTTTATTTTTTATTCTTGGTACTGAGAATTGCACCCAGGGTTGTTGCTACACACTGAACAACATCCACAGCCCTTTTTAATTTTTATTTTGAGATAGGGTGTTGCTAAGTTGCACAGACTGATTTTAAATTCATGATCTTCATGCCTTATCCTCCAGGATCACTGGATTACAGGCATGTGCCACCACACCTGCTAAACTTACACTTTATATAATGAAGATGAGCAAAGTCTAGTCCCAATCCCCTTTGTATTCCTCTAACTGGATCACTTTCTTGACTCCATTTGGTGATTTCTAACAGCTCAGCAGCAGTAGGGCCCAATTGGGGTTTGGTGATAGTACCTGAAAATTGGTGATGTGTTCATGGAATTTTCATTGAGCTTACGCAGAGGGAGGAAGGAAAAGGAAAGGATGCTTCAAAGATGATAATTGAATCTATGAGATTTTATAGATGAATAGATCTAGGATGAGAAGGAAAAAATTGGACCCCTGTGTACCTATGTGTTTTTGCCACAATTTTCCAAACATACTTTCCTAGTCTAGGGTACATATGCTATTATTTTAGTCTGGTTATTGATATTTTCTATATTATAAAATCTTGTTGCACAGTGTTTTGAAGCTGATGACTTAAGAATCCTCTTGAAGATTCATTAAAAACAAAAATGATAATAACACTCTTCTGTAGCCTGGTAATGCAAGCAGAATGGTTTATCCTTGGTTTACTGGTCCACATAAAACTTAATAGCGTTCTCAAACTCTGTGTTTTGAAAACTTGTGAAGCACACAGTCTAAATAAGTGAGACCCAAATCCTTATAATCTAAAGTAAACAGTTTTGTTGTGATGTGTCAGTGTGTGACAGGGAAGTGTACACAGGGACAGAATTATCCATTGATTTGGCAATAAGGTTGGCAAGCGTAGATGTTTAGTAAACACCTGGTATAGCAACATAGTCATTCAGCCCCAACCACTGAAAACTGAGACAAACAAAATGTGAAGTAATTTATGCTGTCATGCCTTAGGAAGTGAAAGTAATGTGATGGAAATGTTGTAGGGATTATCTGCACATGCATACACATAATCCAGAAGGAAATGTACATCTATTTGATAGGAAAGAGAACCCTTTTTGAGGAATGAAGGAAAAGAAGGAAGCAAACAATTTCAGCTACAGTGAAAAAAACATAGGTGTTGGAATTGAACAGGTTCAGAAATATTGTTCGATTGGACTACTGAATGATTAGAATGGATGGAGGGAAAGCAAACATATTGATCCAGAGATTTAACCAGTTGCAAAGTTGAGAGAAATTTGTACAATCTAGTTAGATTATGCATTTCCTTGACTTTAGAGTAACTTTATGAAGAGGAAAAACAAATGGGAGAGAAATGAAATAATGATGTGGTGAAAGTTAATGCTGTTTATAAAGTACTATCAGAAGTTTGTGTATAGTACACACAAGCTCAAGTTTTCCCCATTTAAAACAAAGAATCTTCTGATACCCTTTCCAATTACCTTCTCATCTCTCATTAACTTTTCAAATTGTAGCTTTTGAAACTAGTAGAATTTGATG
The DNA here is from genome assembly GCA_004027875.1 of Aplodontia rufa. Taxonomy (NCBI): domain Eukaryota; kingdom Metazoa; phylum Chordata; class Mammalia; order Rodentia; family Aplodontiidae; genus Aplodontia; species Aplodontia rufa. The sequence goes on along the minus strand of PVKS010000234.1, from coordinate 36,518 downwards.
CTGTTTGCATTCATTCTTCAAATCATCCAGTCAGGATTCTGCCCCCACTTCTCTAACTGAAGTAGTTCTTTCCAGAGTCACAGATTGCTTGCCAGTTGTCATATCTAATGGACACTTTGCAGTCTCTATTTATTATGATTTAAAGAAAATTCTTAGTATATTAGAGGACCTAGGAATGGATTGGCAAAGTCTCCATGATCATTCCATTTTGATTTTCTCTTCTGAAGTTGCCAAAATAACTATTGAAGATTCAGACAAGGGAAATGCATAATTTTGGATTCAATGTGAACTGAAAAATATTAAAATATGCAGTGCTTTGCCAGAAAAGAATACTGCCAAAATAAAGTTGTCATTGGTAGATTAACCTTTGGAAATTGAGCAATATATAGATAAGTAAAGGGAAATGTAATTAGGATGTATTAGTAAAAACAATAACAGTGTTTTATGGCAGATAGTCTGTTAACTCCATGGGGAGGTGTTGCGGGCTCACAGACATGTCCATTCTTCTTTTTGTAGGACTTTGACATCAAATGTGTAAAGGGGCAATGTTTGAAAGAGTTGCATAAAGATGGTTGTGTGCTTAGACACAGATGCCTTGTGAGCACCCACTGTTTATTAATCCAGAGAGTGGAGAGAACAAAGGGTTTGCTTGTAGAATATTCTGATTGACAGTGTTACCGCTGAAATCATGTAATTCCACCTGCCACCCACTTTGAATACTTCTACATTTCTTTGATTGCATTGTCTTCATCTTGCCCAATTATTCTGCTTCTTCACTGTGCTTTCCCACTTAAAATCTACCATCTGATCTGTATTATCTAGACTGGCATTAGGAAGTCTCCTGCTTAGTTTTGTAACATTTTCTGCTTAGTCTTTCTTCATGGATCTGGAGTGGCTTCACTTGACTCTGAAACACACTCTGTGTTTCTCCTCTATGTGGCTTGGTGCAGCTCTGGAGTCTGTTTTGCCTAGCTCTGTATCTGAGTCATCCAATCTTAGTTGAATGTGTGGAATGTATACTCCATGCCCTGTCCCAGGGGTAGACTCTGCCTATTTCAAGACTTTATCAGTGTCCGGTCCAGGGAAAAAAGCTAGGTGAGCTTGCTTTTATGAGAAATGTTTTGACACACCTTTAATAATAGTAAAATAACTGTCACCTGTCTAATAGTTGCTCCTGTGCTTTCTCCTGTGCTTTCTCAATTAATTCTTAGATCCTTGCTTATAGATTCTAGGTTCAGTCCAGATTTACTTTTTCCTCTTTTCCTCATCTTTCTTTGGTCAGAAACTATCACTTCAAAAATTTCAAGAGAGAGAAATGATTGAGGAAGAGAAGTGTTAAGTCTGTTCTTTTAAAAAGAGAAGAGACACACTAATACCACTATAATCATTAGGAGCAGATGTTTATGAAACACCTGCCCTGGGACTTAAAGTCAGCCCTAAGGTTAGGGAGGAATTCTGAGTGCCCAGACACTCTTCAGGGAGATTTATCTGGAGAAAAAGAATGTATTAGCTCATTTTAAAAAGAGACTCAGGACATCAGAATCATCCCCAAAGTATACTTTCAATTCTAACAAGTCAAGCAAAACTATGGTTAATGATATCCTTGTGTTTATCAGGGCTGGCATTGAGTACAATTTATAATACATTAGAGTTTACGTTATAGTTTTATTTTTGTGTTATGCATACACTTGAGTACATTGGATCCCATTGTATGATTTCTACATCATTATTATTTCTTTTTGGGGACTCATGTTAAATGGCAACTGAGGTTTCTTGCATTTTTTTGTTTTGAGATATGATAATGAGTATGCATGTGTGTTCTTAATGTCAAGTCCTTGATCACAAAACAACCCTAAATTATATTTTAATGTTTTTCTTTAGGAAATGTAATCCAATTTATGACCCAGTTTTTTTTTTTACCACATATTAGAACAGAAACAAAAGTGTGTTTGTTGGTGTGTAGCATTAGTATAAATATTATATTGTAGAGTAATTTATATTCTTGATTTTCTTTTTATTAGCATTGTAACTGCTTGAAAGTCCTAAACCTTGTAGTATATTTGGATTCTCTCCATTATGCTGAGCATATTATTATGTACGTAATAGGAACTAATTTAAAAATTTCTTAAATGAAACATATTAGAGTAAGAAAATCTTGGAAACTTCATTGGATTCAGGTTAATCTTGCTTTGATAATTTAGAGTTCCTTAGGAACTTGGAGTATTCCCAGAAACACTGAGAAAATCAATTACCATTGAATAGGGCTATTAATTATGTTTATTTACATTTTCTGGGGTTTTAGACATACAATAGATGGGATTTTACTATAATTAGGAATAGATAAGCAGATGGATTCAGTGTACAACAAATTTATGGAAGAAGGCCAGCAGACTAGTAACTGATGCAAATGGGGCTGGACCTGTGGAGGGATGGAAGCCTGGTTAAAAAAAAATCAAAGGTCATGTGTTCAGAGTGTTTGACACAACTTTTCTCACTGGTGCGACCAAAAGACTTTGACAAGAACAATGTGAGGAGGAAAAATGTACTTTGGGGCTCATGGTTTCAGAAGTCTCAGTCCATGAACAACTGACTCCATTTTTCAGGGCTTGAGGTGAGGCAAAAGATCATGGTGGACGAGTGCGGTGGAAAAGAACTCACCATATCATATCAGGAAGGGGAGCACTCCATTCAACAGCTAAAATATATACCCTAAAGGCATACCCCCAGGGACCCACCTCTTCCTGCCACACTCTACCTGACTATAGCTACCATCCAGTTAATTACTGTCAGTGAATTAACACAGTAATTGGGTTAAAACTCTAATAACCCAATCATTTCACCTCTAAAATTTCTTGCATTGTTTCACAATGAGATTTTGGGGAACATCTCACATCTAAGCAACAACACAGAGAATAATGGTTGAAATGGTAGAAGATAAGAGGTTTCCAGTCTGAAGCTAGGTAAAATGTAAAGGCCAGCGTTGAAGGAGTAGGCTGGCAAAGGTTTCAGGCTAGTTGTTTATCACAGATATGGTGTTTTTTTGGGTGTTTGTATATGTGAATGTCTCTTGGTCCATTTTATGCTGCTATAACAATTCCTGACACTGGATAATTTATACAGAACAGAAATAGTCTCTAACAGTTCTGGAAGCTGAGAAGACCAAGATAGAGGCAAAGGCAGGTTCATACTCTGGTTCCAAATGGTACCTCATGGCTACATCCTGTGGAGAGAAGGAACATTGTGTCCTCACATGGCAGAAGAGAGAACACATTCCTACAAACCCTTTTTATGGTGGCATTGAACTACTCATGATCTAAACACTCACTATTAGGCACTGCCAATACTATTGCTCCAGGATTACGTTTCTACTACAGGAGTTGTTTATTTATTGTATTCAGAAATTTATTTATTGAACAATCAAATAAGCTTCTAATGAAATAATATAATATATATATAAATTCTGAAAATTAGATTTACCCCCAACAGCCCCTACCCAATTACCCACCCTTATCCTTCCCCCCCTTCCCAACACATATCTATAAATGCCTTAGGTTGTATGACATTACACACCTTACCTGGATTTAAAACATGATAATAAACCTCCTTTCTCAATGGCCAGGGTCTAGCTCCAGCCTCCATAGATGAGAGAAGATATTCGACCCTTGGTTCTCTGGGTTATGCTGATTTCACTCAGCATAATTTCTTCCATAGCCATCCATTTACCTTAAGAGGCTGCAAAATCATTGTTTCTAATTGCTGACTACTACATGAATTTTTGCAGGGGACAAAATCATCCAAACCATAGCCGTGTCTTAGTCCGTGTGGGCTGTTATAACAAAAATGTCATCAAAATTCATTTCTGACAGTAGGTCGAGAACTCCAAGGTGTCTACTTCCTGGTTCATAGATGTGCCATCTCACTGTGTCCTCACTGGATAGAAGGTTTGAGGCAGCTCTCTGGGGCCTCACTAATGTCCTTTAGGAGGATTGGGTCTCCATGTGCTAATTTCCTCAAGTATTTTACCTCCAAATATCATCATTTCAAGGTTTAAAATTCTAACATACGAACTTCCAAGGACAGAGGCATTCCGACTATGGCCATGTATAAGTGTGATGCATTTTTGGATTTTTTCTTGGTGGCCCCGCACCCCCTGCTCCTATGGAATTTGATTTCCTTTATTCAGATAAGCAGATTCCAGTTTTCCCTAGTGCTCATCTTTCTCTAGTATGTAACACAGATTGTTCATTCTCTGCTTTTGTAGAGGTCTTCCCTTTCCCCAAAATTGATCAAACTAGCAAGAATCACTTTATAAAATCTTTCATGTAAGAGTCTCTTTTGTATATTTAATATTTTGAATCACATGTTTAAACAAACCTTTTAGATTCTTCACCAAAAATCCAGAGGTGTTAATGGCTTTTCCTGTTCCCTGAACAATCCAGGTGGCACTTTGGTAGTGCTTCTCACAGTTGGAGAGAGGTGTATATCAGGTCCATGTTTCTGGTTGTAATTGAAGAGTTTAAAAAGCAGAAAGGGGGCTGGTTACGGTGGAGGTCAACACTCAGGGCACCAATGCATGTGAGTTCCATGTCAAGAGTTGAAAAGTGCATTATTAAATGTATGCATGTAAAAGGTAACATTTTAAAATCACTATATGATCTCTTATGTGATACCCATATGTATTACAATTAATTTTATAAGGAAATGTTTTCAATTTAATATGCATATCAAAAGTGTGTGCAAGGCTATTCGAGTTGGCTCAAAGCAGATTCTTTTATATTTTATCCCTGGGAAAACAGGGCCTTGCATTATTCTATCGACCTACTATCAATGGCTTCTGTGTCCAACAGACCTCTGATTGAAAATTGTTTTTTATTGCATCTGTACTGAAATTGTACAGACTTTTTTCTTGGCATTATTCCGTAAACAATACAGTATAATGACTATTTACATAACATTTCCATTGTATTAGGTATAAGTCATCTAGGGATGATTTGAAGTATTATAGGGGGATGTACACAGGTTATATGCAAATACTATGTCATTTTACGTAAGGGATTTGAGCAACCTTGATTTTGGTATTTGTACGGGATCCTGGAATCAGTCCCCCATGGATACTGACTGTAGTTGGCCTTCTTACCACTTCGTTTGGGGTCTTGTTGGGAGTCCATGTCCTACCTGCTAGTTCACTTCCCACACCTGAGAGGCTGCACATGTGGCTCCTGCATCACACTCGAGCTTTCTCGCTTCCTCTGACATACTCCTCTCTGTCATCCTCCCTTTACCCTGGTCTTCCTCCAATTCCTTGACTTGTGTCCTCTTCTCATTCTCTGGGACACTGTCACCTTTCCTTCTCCTCTCCTAGTGTAAGCACAGTTGGCCTTTCCTTCCAAGTATAATTTGTTCTGCTCTAAAGTAACATACACATTTTTAAAAGCACCACACTCTGGAAAAATCACTCAATAAAAATTCAGGGACTGGAGCAGTGTGGCTCAGTGGTTGTGGTGCTTCCCAGGGCACACATGTGTGAAGACACAGGTTCAAACCCCAGCATCACATATACAACTAAGTGTAGGAGCAACAAAGTTCACATGAAAAACTAAAGAAAACTGATTATCTTTTTCTCTCACTGTGCCTGTCTCTCTCTAAAAAATAATTAAAATAAAAATAAAAATTCACAGCACTAAGGCTGGAGTGTTGGCTCAGCAGGGACGTTGCTTTCCTGGCATGTATGAGTACGCGAATTCGAACCCCAGCATCACATACACAACAAAGTGTCGAAGGAATGAAAGTCTCATGAAAACCTAAATAAAAATAGCTTCTCAATCTCTCTCTCTCTCTCTCTCTCTCACTCTCACTGTCCCCCTTTCTTAAAAGAAAAATTCACAGGGCTTCTGGGAAAAGAACATCAGACACAGCATTCAAATACTTCCCCAGTTACCCATAAAATAAAAGTTAAACTAGCACAAAATGGTAGTATGTTTTGTGCATTGTTGAGAAATACCTAAATACCTCAAATATGATATTTCACCTGGAAAAAGATCTGAAGTTAATTTATGCAAGTGGGTTTTAGAAAGACTATTGCTTGTTGGTTGTGAAATAGTGGGAAGAGATTTATCTGAAATCTGTCAGAAAATAGAAAGTTATGACACCAGCTGGGTGTGGCTCAAGGTGAAGTGAGGTCGCTGGATTGGTCTGTGCTTCTGTTCCATTTGTGTGTTAATGCCTGGTTCCGTTCCACTGGATGCAGAATTCTGCGTGTTCATGTACTGTTTCTCACAGATGAAATTGCTGCATAAGCAAACAAAACCATACTATGCTCAAAATTGCTCCCTAATATATCAGTTTCATGTTTTCTAAATAAGCACCATGGCAGAACTGACTGCGCACTGTTGCAAACTTAGGCTGATTTGCCTGACTCTCTGTGACTGGCCGCCTTTCTCATTAGACTGGATATCTGAAGGCAGGCTGCTTTGCTTTTGCTAGCCAAACCAGGTTTTAGTCCTGTCATCTAGTACATTACCTGGTTAGTGGTACACACTTCAAAAAATAAATGAATCTTTCAGTTCATTCTTTTTTCTATGTTCTCAGGATCTTTCTATTACATTCCTTGTGAGTGAATGGGTTAATGGATGATTACAGTATAGTGTGCCATTCTACCTAGAGAGCAAAATCTTGGATGGTTCCTTCATGAATTAAGCATGGTCCCTGTATCAGGCAGAATTGAGCTGAGAAAATAGTACATGCCAACTCATTCAATGGATGGATTTAAGAAAGATCCTCGCTCAAAGGTATTTTTGTGAATTGAAAAACAAGATGGTAAGGTGATTCGGAACTTAGTTACTAAAGAAAGCTGTTTCCTAGCTAATGGCTAGAGAGAATAATGCGGTTGGTGCTTTTACCGGGGCCTAGGCATAAAGTCACATAGAGGGAGAGAGAGAAACAGCAGGCAGACAGAGAGACACACAGAGGCAGCACAGAGACACTCCTGTCGTCCCACTGCCAGTGTCCTTTGAGGTCTTCCATCGGAAGAACTGAAGCAGAAGCCAGTTGGCAGGGAAGTGTGAGAAATGTGGTTTGCAGGAATCGGTTGCCTGCTCTGAAGAAAAGAGCATAGGTAAGGTAAGGTAGAGGGCAGAGGTGGGGGCAAATGTTTTGTATGGCCCCACTGTTTCATTACTTCTTTTGCAACCCACAAATGGTATCATGGCTGCTTTACGAATCACTTTGTGAAAGGCTTCCTAATCAGTTCAGTAAGATGCATGACACTTCGAACTTTAATTAAGTTTCCTTGAGAAAACTCATTGGGTGATGGATTATTTGTCAAAAGTGTGAAGTGTCAGCTGTGCAGATCCAGTGAACCAGAGGGGTGCAATGTTTCTTATGATGAAGAATTCCCCCCCCCCCAATTGGTCATAATGCAAAATACTTTTTTTAAAAAAAGTTGAAGTCCCTCTCTAGGATCGAGTCACAGTGGTAATGTGGTACACTTTACCTTTAACCTGTCTTGTTGTCATTGTGGCTTATAGGAAATATTATCATCCAGAAATTATATTACTAGCTGAATATTAAAGTATTCTCCAGGGCAAAGCAAAAGTAATCAAAGTGGAGCTTTTACAAATAAAATTTGAGGACAAGTTCTCCATGAGACTGAGAATGTTCTTTCTACTTGGGCTGCCTTCTTATTTCGTTCATTCCTTGTATTATTTAGTACAATGCTCTATACTACAGAAATGGCTGGCATGGATTTCTTTTTTGTAAGATATTAAAGGGCTTAGGCCATTGGAAAGACAATATTTTGTTATCTCCATTCTTTTTGTAAAATATAAAAGAAAATTTAAAACACAGAAATAAGATGCTTTAAAGTCATTGGCTAATTCATGTGTTCAAAAAGAAATCAGTATTATACAAAATGCAAATTTCTTTATATAGAGAGAAGGACAGTGAGGGAAAGAGAAAGAAAGAAACTTTATTTGGTTTTCCATGTGGACTTCATTGCTTGAGACTTTGTTGTGTAGGTGGTGCTGGGGTTTGAACTCGCGTACCTGCGCATGCCAGGCAAGCGCTGTAACTGCAGAGCCACCACTGCAGCCCCAAAATGCAATTTAATTTTAATAAATTATCTTAAATTTCTAAAATACTGATTTTTTTTCTATCAGGAAATATTTAATTCTGAACTTGAAAGACATTATAAGCAAGATAATTTTTTATTCTTAGTCGATAAAATTGTCATGATGAAATATTTGGTAACCTTTCCTCTGTTGGTGGCTCTCTGAAGTGTAATTTACAGGGCAGCTACAGTGATGTCCACTGACTCTAAAGGAGGATAAGTTATTTTAGCTACCATATTTTAAAGCCACATACTTAAGAGGGCAAATAAATTTATTTTTTTCTCTTGCATGGCAATCTCTATTTTCATAATGCTACTCAGCCTAATGGCAGCAAATGTAACCTTAGTGCAGGTCAACTTCATTGTATCTCGTTTTTTATTCCTCATTCAATTCCAGTATTCCTCCCACCTCTGTCCCCTGGATGCTGCCGTCTGTGGGAGGGATATTTAGCCCGCAGTGATCTGCCTTTGTCTGATTAGACACCCCCTGTGATGTAAACTCTTTCCTGGTCCTTGGGCCTTGCCAAACCTTCCTGACACTGACTTCTCTGGAATCTGCCAGTTCCCACCCACTGTGTTGATTAGGTCCACACTGCCCCTGCTGTAGCATCCTCTACCACTCTCTACCACTGGACGAGGCCCTCTGAGTCTGCTGCTTGCCTGTGTGCCACAGCCTTGCTGCTTTTGCCCCAGAGGATGATATTTGGCTATTAACTCTGCTCTATCGCTCATGCAGAAAGCTTTGTGCAACAGTGTAATCCTTCTGCCCAGCCCCTGATGCCTTTGCAGCTGTGTATCTGTGCCACAGTGCCACCAGGGCAGTGAGATGTGGCACTTAACATTTTTGAAGGCTCCAGAAGGAAAGCAGGATATGGCTCTGAGGGTCCAGTTGCTCTCCACCACTCCTTTCTTAGAAATTCAAAGTGCATCTAACTTAAAATGTGTGTGCTCTTACTTAAGCAGACCATGAGGCCAATCTGTAAACTTGACAATCAAGAATTGGAGATTTCTGGGTCTAGAGCGGTGGCTCGGTGGTTACGGTGCTTGCCTGGCATATGCAAGTACATGGGTTCAAACCTCAGCACCCATGTACACAACTAAGTGTCAGAACAACAACAGCCATGTGAAAAACTCAATAAAAATTGCTTCTGTCTCTGTCTCTCTTGCTGTCCTTCTCTCTTTTAAAAAAAAAAAAAATTGGAGATTTCTGTTTTCTGAGTCTCATAGATTCCCTTTGAGGCAATGAGCAATTCAGAAGAGGACCTAGGGAGTAGGAGAAAGGGCTTTAGGATCCCAGTTCAGAAACTTGACAAAACCAGGGTGAGGGCACCCCAGTCGATACCGAGTTCATTTTCTTAAACCACCTTGTGCAACTCCTGGGAGTCCAATTTTTTTAAGATATAAAAGCAGGCTTATAATACCCAGCTTGTCTGGTATTTATTAAGATTTAGTGTGATGGAGTAGCCAAGTAACCAGTCAGAAAACAAAAAACTGTTCCTTCCACTTGTCCCTTCTACCCTACAGTTTAGAGAGAGAAAATGGTTTAACTAAAGTAGATACCCAAGGATCAGATAAAACCAACTCAGGGTTGTAGGACCCATGTAATCATGTGGAGGCAAAGTGATTATAAAGCAGTCTTGTGCTATTACAGAAGCGGTACATATGCAGTGTAGAAAATTAGACAACACTCATAAGCAAAAATAAGAAAAAACATTGCATTCCAACATACAAGAATACTACTTTAATACCTTAGGGTATATTCACTGTGACCCTCTCTTTCTGTTTGTATACATATATGTGTATATAATTTTATAATGAGGTTTTTATCCTGTTTAGTATCAATGAATGTGCAGATTTCCCCCATTATGTCCAAAGCATCTTTCACTGCTGTGACATACAAGAGGACCACACATTGCTTCCGTTTGTTATGTCTTGTGTTTATTTTAACTTAGAGTTGCCTATTTTTAATGATGGCTGATTGGAGAGTCATGTCCAGTTGTCCCATCAAATGCCTCACCTTTGGATTTGTCTGATGGGCTTTTCAAGGCCTTGCCTGGCTTATTTCCTTCTCTTCAAGTGGATTTTTATCTAAAAATGTTTATCATTATTTTGGGCTTCAATGCTTTAGTGGTGATTTTGCTTACTTCCGGTTGTATCAAATGGTAAGACACAATCTTATTGATGCTAAAATTGGTGGCTGGATTGGAGTGATGACCCTTCCATCATGCAACTGTGTTTTCCCTCTGTCTGGAAAGCAATTGTGGGGCTACTTTAGCGTTGTACAAATGTCTAATTTCTTGGCAACCATATAATAGTTTAGCCTCCATTAAATAAAGGTAATATGAATAGAAAGGAGTGGTTGGTTATGTTGTTGGGATGATGTTAAGCATAGCACCTTTATAGAAGGGGGCTCCTTCAGCTCTACTTGTGCAGGAAGGTGATCAGATTTCAGTCTTAAAGTGAGACATATCTTGGTGATCAAAGTACACAGAATTATTGTGCATTGAGCCCAAAATTTAGAACAAAGTATCGTGATATTTTAACAGAGTACTTTGAGTTTGTGTCTGGGATAGTTTTAACGAGTGGGTCAAAGTTTAAAAAATGATGGAATTCATAATCCAGTGTTGCTCAAGAAATTTAAAGCATCATAAAAATGAAATCCAAGAAGCTTTAAAAAATGATGTTGGATGACTTTTTTTTCCCAAGGAAGTCTTGAGTTGGGATATATTTTCCTTTATATCTATATAGTCTACTTTTGATTAAGTACCAGAGTTTTATGAGCTCTGACAATTTTTTTATAAGCCCTCTCTTTTCAACTCTCCAGGTGTAAATTATTCTTTTCTGTTTGCCAGGAGTAAATTACCCTGTGCTCTGGCATAGTAACTATTTCTGAGATTGCTGGGAAGATTCAATGGTTCTGGATCCTTAATGAGTTTTAAGGTCTGGTTTTAGAAATGAGTTGCTTTAACTATACCTAAAGTGTAAGTTCACATAAGGTACTTTTTGGTCATCTTAGCCCCCTGAACAAGAAGATTCAGAGAGAACAAGAAATCTCAGGGAGATTTCTTTTGCAAACAAGGATTTGTGGTTTTAGAGGGTATGGTAGGTCACATTATTGAATAATACTTCATTATTTGTTGTATTATTAGAAATATATTGTTCTAGGTGCTCCCCCTATATTACTGAGCCATTGAACTTACTTTGGCCTAGGAAATATGAGAGGAAGTTGGTAGTGTTCCTTCCTAAGAGAAGTTTTAAAAGCCATTATGTATTTCCATCAATGCCCATTTTCCTCTCTGCCCCAAGAATGGCACATCAGATAGAGGCTGCTCTTTCAGCCTAACTTTCAGATCTGTGATGAACACAAAGCTTGTGTGAGAAATAAATCTACTGGTTGAAAGCCACTATGAGTTTTGACTATTTGCTAATGCAGAATAATTTAGCTAAACTAACAGATACAGAAGAGAAATGAGATGTGTAGAGATAAGACAGGGTTGTGCTGAAGCCAATGAAAGGGTAAGATTGAGAAATGACCAGCTTTGCACAACTGACTTGAGGGTACCTGGATTTTCCTTTCCATTCTGAGAAAATGAATTTGACTGCGAGACCATAATGGGGTACAAGATCTCACCGGGAGATGCCTGAAGCTAGTAGAATTGTGCCCATCACTACCAATCATAGTTGGTTATGAGGGTAAGAAGGGACTTCCTCTGATTGGGGCCTTATTCTACTTTGAGGTTAATGCTAGTGGTCTTTCAGAACAATTAACTGCAAGTGAGCTGGGACTTTTAAATTATTTTTCTTTCAGATATGCTATTTGAGATAGTTATTTGAATTGCAATGTCATATTGTGAAATAACACAATCTGTTGCTTTTCTAGTCACACAAATTAATTTTTAAATGAAATGTAAATGTCAGATGATGTAGGTCTTAGCTTAGGAAAAAATCCCTTTATCTATCTATCTATCTATATATATAGAGAGAGAGAGTGGGGAGAGGAAATTTTTTCCCTTTTAGGAGAAAACGTGCTTAGAATAAACAGAGCTATGAATTGAGGAGAAACCATTCTCCAATTCAAATTAATTTCACAGAAATGAAGCTGAATAAATACTCCAGTTGAAATGTGTCCGTTAATTACAAATCTCAGGGATCTTAAGTTTAATGGCTCAGTTTAAACTTCCATACCTGTGTAGTATGTGCCTTAAGTTAGCCAAGTTACTGACAAGGTGATTATAAAACTTTCTTTCACATAAGGAGGGATATATAAAAATCAAGAATTAGTGACATGTTCCTTTTTACCTCACCTGGTTCAATGAAGCTGATCTTTAAAAGTGTATTCTTTTCAGCAGATCATTTTGCTATGGGTTGGATATAGGTTATTCAGGCAATCAAGAAACAAGAGATGAGGGTCTGTAATTCATAATTGAAATTTAGCCTTTTGATTAACTTCATTAGTATGCAGTTGATTAGGAAGTATGTGTTTATTAAATGAAATGACCTCTACATTTGCATATTCAGTAGAATATTAGATTCTTGGAAGTGTAAGGATATTTAGAATCACTCTTTAAAGAGAGATTATTGCCAAGAATGAATAATTAAAATTGTAAGAGTTTGATTTTTAAAGTTTTTATAGTTTTAGAAATTGCTTCCATGTCATTTCTTTCTATACTCCAGTCCTCAGCAGAACTTAAACCTTTTAACATACAAAAATGTGAATGCAAATTTCCCTATCCTGAAGAACAGATGGTTATCAGCTTTATTTTGAATAAATAATTTTAGTTCACTAAACACCTATTGTGTGTTAGTCACATGATGAGTCGATAAAAAGAAGTCAGTGATAAAAAGATTTGTTCTTTGCCTTTAGGAAGCTTGCAGCCTAATCAAGGAGGTAGAAAGGAAGCAATGTAAATCTTGGTAGGTGGCAGCATGAGAATATTATATGAGTAACTCTATTATAGGGAACTATGGAAAGATGAATAAAAAGTTAGGAATTTTATTTCCAAGATTGTGTTTGTATCTAGACAACAGAAAAGTTGGGATGGGTACCATGAAAACTTAGTCTACGAGATAGTTGAGATAATGAGGAATGTGTCAATTTTTATTTCCATGTCCTCACAGTACGTGACATTGCATAGTTGTAAGAAGTGGAAAGGACTGGGCGTTTTACCAGGGTGCCCTATGCTCTTTTAGTCCCCAAACCTATTAGGAAACTTTAGTGCTTTGGATGAGGGCTTTGTGTTGAGGGACTAATCACTTTCTCAGCTCCTCCAGTTCAAACTCTCTGTGGCCCCTAGTGCCTGGAGATTTTTCCTAGTTTGAGTTATACATTCTGCTTTCTCTGGGTTTCTTTGGGAACTGGGATATGAAATTCAACCCTCTGCTACCCATTAGCCCCACTTTTGATGAATGATATTTCCTTACAGGTAATAAACTTCACTGACTGGTGGAAAGAATAGAGAATATACAAAAATGTGGAGGGGAAAAATCTTATTTTATTTAACATCTGAAAAAATTAAGATACTATCTATTCACTTTTATTGAACTAGATATTGTTAAAAAGATCCCAGATTTCAATTCTATAATGAATTGTATTGGTGAAAGGTAAAACACAATCCTGCCATTTTCTCAAAGCTTTTATAAATAGTCACAGTGAGTTTTACTTCTATTACGAATATCTATAACATTTCTAATACCTGTAGGTAATAGAACTGTCCATTGCTTCCTATTGTCTGTGTTGAACTGTTTTCTCGCTGAAAAGGTGAAAGTCCTTGGAGGTTTCAGGAACTATAATTGACACTTACTTCCACCATGATAGTTTTAGGTCATTGACAGCAGTAAAGATGTTACTTAGGGCTTCTAAGTAATGCATCTACCCAAATCCAAATCTATCCACATGTATTTCAAAGAAAGAATACAGATCAATAAGGAGAGCAAGTGAAACCGCAGCACAGCTAAGAGACTGAGGGCCTAACAGTCAAATCCAGGAGAGGTAAACAGGAGGGTTGATGGAAGTAGAAAATACTCACACCCAAGAGGGAAAGTACTGCCTAGGTTGGTCTTAGGAGGAGGGCTAAGACGCGATGGCTCAGAGTGCTGGCTACCAGGGATGAAGAAGGAAACGATTGAATGTGTGACATGGCCATCCCAAGATTGTAGTAACATCAGGTGGAGGAGTGACGTGGAATGGGGAATAGAATCCACTGAAGACTTGGTGATAATAGGAAAGAGGAAAAAGGGCTAGTATATTCGTAAAGTTGTATAGCCATTACCACAATAAATTTTAAAATATCACACAAAAATGAAATCCCAGGCCTATTAACAGTCACCCCCCTTTCCTCCTATCTTTAAGCAACTCTAATCTTCCTTCTCCATAGATTAAACTACTCTGGATTTTTCATATGAATAGAATTATATGATATGTGATCTTTTGTGACTGGTTTCTTTCATATTTTCAGAGTAAAGTCCTAAAAAATTATTTTGGAATCATTTTCCCAATTGTGACCACTGTTTCAAAATCACATTGATTGTTTCCTTATTACGGTCATATTGACTGTTCAAAAATTGTTATATAAATGGAATCATACCAACATAGTGTTTTGTGTTAGGCTTATTTTCAGGATGTTTTTGAAATTCATCCATGTTGTTATATGTATCAGCAGTTAATTCCTTCTTACTGCCAAGTACTGATCTATTATATTATTAAATTGATAAATCACATTTTGATCACTCTCACCATTTGAACTCCATTTGGATTGTTTCCAGTTTGGGGTTGTTATGAATAATGCTGCTATGAACATTTGGATGCAAGTCTGTGTGGGCTTTGGTTTTCATTTCCTTTGAGTAAATAATATATGAGTGAAATTACTGTGTGGTATAGTAACATATGTTTAACTTTAAAGAAACTGATCAACTCTACCAAAATAGCAGTACCATTTTACATTTTTACCAGTTATGTGTGGAGTATCTGGTTTCTCTCTCTTTGTCAACTCTAGTAATGCCATCATTTTGATTTTAACCATTTTCGTGAGTGTGTGGTGGTTACTCACTTTGGTTTTTATTTAACTTTGATAACTGATGATATTTTATGAGCTTATTTTCTGTTTGTATATCTTTTGTAAAGTGTTCAAATCTTCACCTCTTCTGTTTTTAATTCTAAAGCGATCAAACTTCAGTGCTTCTGAAATGTTCAACTGAGTGTTCATAGTCTTTTGCCCATTTTAAAAATGAAATGTTTCTTGTATGTATATATATGAATATACCCAATTGATTTCCACTTTTATGGATATCTATAAAACACCAATTAAAAAACAATATGTAAATAAAAGCAAGACCATTAGAATACAGGGCGAGCTGGGAAATGGAAGAGAGAAAGACAGGGCAGTTACTGGGGTTTATAATGAAGCAAATTATGTTGCATGAATGTGTGGATGTCAAAATGAACCCCATTATTATATATAACTATAATACAGTAATAAAACATTAAAAGTTATTGTTAGCTTATAAGGGTTCTTTGTTTATCCTGAATTGGAAGCCCTTTATTATATATATGGTTCCTAGATAGTTTTCAATGTTCAGTTTTATTTTCTTCTGCTTAACAGTGTCTGTTAATGATGAAATTATTGAATTTTAATACCGTGAAACTCATAAATTTTGTCATATTTTTCATGCTACATTGATTTCTGAATATTAAATCAATCTTGCATTAGTGGAATAAAAATTATTTGACCATATTGTATCATCCATTTTTATGCATTGCTGAATTTGTTAATATTTTAAGATTTGTTCATGAACAATAATGGTCTATAATTTCCTCAGTAATATCCTTCTTAGGTTTCAGGATTATCCTAGCTTCATAAAATAAACTGGAAAGTATTTCCATTTTATATAGTCCAGAAGGAGTATGTTTAAGTTTGATATTGTTTCTTCCTTAAATGTTTGGAGGTGTTACGGTTTGGATTGAAAAATGTCCCCTAAAGAGCTAATGTGTTAGGCTATGTAGCAATTTTCAGAGTTGAAAAGATGGCTTATGAGAGCTGTACCTTCACCAGAGGATTAATCCATTTGCTGGACTGAAAATTTGGACTATTGGGTAGTAACTCGGGACAGGTGGAACGTGGCTGTGGGGAGTCAATCACTGAGGGTATGGCCTTCGACTATATCTGTCCCTAGCCTCTTGCCCACTCTCTCTCTCCATCTCTCTGCCTCTGCTTCCTCACTGCCATGAACTGAGCAATTTTCTTCCACCAATCCCTTTCTCAGTGAAATTCTGTCTGGCCTCAGGCCCAGAGCAAAGGAGTTGGCCCACCTTTGAAACCTGAGCCCAAAATAAACTTTTCCTCTGAATTCCTATCAGCTATTTTGGTCACAGCAATGAAAAGCTGATTAATATAGGAGGCATGCATCAGTAAAGTCTTCTGGGCTTTTGTGGAAAGGATTTTATTTGTGGATTCAGATTTTCATTATTTTTCCATAAGTTTTGGTAATTTGTATTTTTTAGTGAGTTTATCCCTATCATCAAGATTGACAGATTTATTGCTATGAATTTGTTCATAATATCTTCTTATCTTTTTGTATGTAGATACCCCTCATTAATTACTGATATGTGTGCTTAATTTTCTTTTCTCTTTTTTCAGGCTTGCTAAGTAAGACTGTGAAGATTTTACAAATCATTTCAAAGAAATAGTTTTTAACTATATTGAATTCCATATGTCTGCTCTGTTTCATTAATTTTTATCTAATCTTCCTTATTTCCTTTCTTATGCTTTAAGTTTTAATTTTCTCTTCCTTGAGATGGAAACTCAGAAATTGATCTTCTACCTTAATACTATTCTAACGTTTTAAAAGCTTAAATTCCTTCTTTGGCTTCAATCCATATATTTTTATATATTGCACTTTTTTTTTTTTAAAGACACAGGGACAGTGAGAGAGACAGAAAGAGAATCAACTTTTATTTGGCTTTTCCTGTGACTTTTGTTGCTCCCACACTTCCTTGTGCACGTGGTGCTGGGGATTGAACTCGCATTCTCCCGCAAGCCAGGCAAGCACCGTAACTGCTGAACCACTCTTCCAACCCTTTGAATTTTCATTAACTCCAAAATATTTTGTAATTTCTGTTTTTTCATGTTTTCCTATTTAAGTATGTATTATGAAAGTTGGTTGATTTTTTTTTTTTTGTAGTTATTGTTCTGTTCTAAATTTCTGAAATATTTCCACTGGGATCAGAGCATATAATCTATATGATTTAATCCCTTAAGATTTATTGAGTTTTGCTTAATGATCAAATGCATGAATTAATTTGAAAATAATTTATGTTCTGCAGTTGTTGGATATTGTTCTATATACTTTTTATTAGGTCATTTTAACTAATTGAGTTCTTTGGGTCTTTTGCATCCTTTACTGAATTTTTGTCTGCCATTCTTCAGTTCCTAAGAGAAGGATTTAAGAAATGTCTAGTGATGATAGTGGATTTATCTAATTCTTTTCCCCCCTTGAATTTAAAAATTTAGTACTTCTATGTTTTCCAGTTAAACTGACAGTTTTATACTTAAAATATGTCCCCATTTGTATATAGTAAAACTTACTGGCTAAGATTCAGGATTGTGTAGTATTCAACACAGCTACACCTCTTTCTTGGGAGGGTAGCATTTGCTTATCTATATCCTTATTGATGTTATTTCTCTTATGGTGAACTATATTAGTTTCCTCTTTCTGTTGCAAAAAATTAGCACACTTTTTTCCTTAAAACAGTAAAAATGTATTTTCTTATAGTCCTGGAAGTCAAAAATCCAAAATGGGTTTCACTGGACTGAGATCTTGGTGTCAGGACGGCTCTGCTGCCTTAGGTGGCCCTAGGGGAAAATCCATTTTCTTGCCTTTTCCACCTGCCCACATTCCTTGGCTCACAGCCGCTTCCGCCTTCAAAGGTGTTGGTCAAGTCTTTCTGGTGCTCCATCAACCTGATGCTGATACTCTCCCATTCTTTTCACGTCTGATGACTCTCCTGATTACATTGGACCCACCTGGATAATCCAGAATAATCTTCCTATGTTTAGATCTTTCATTTAATAGCATTTGGTGGAATTAGGACATGGACATCTTTGTGGGGTCATTATGATGTCTGCCATATCAGCATACAGTTAGATATCATTATCTACTGACAACTTTTTTTCTCTTAATTTGATAGTTCATCTCTTTACATTCATTAATGGCATAGATGAATTCACACCTACCTTTTTATATTTGTTGCTGGTTCTCCTGCTACTTCTCTTCTGCCTTTCTGAGATAAACAAGTATCTTACTCTGTTTTTCTCTTCTAATCTTTTTAGTTACGATAGCTTAATGATTTTAGTGGTAGTATTCAGAGATTTCAATATTTCCATTAGTCCCTTTCAGTCCATTTTGAATTATTTTTATCACACATCTTTCAGTCATTGTGTACTAACTATTAGCTGGATCGTGTGTGAATCTATTTCAATATTTTCCCCTTTAATTATCTGTGTCACTTGCCTATTGAGTACACACAAACACAACTTCACACCCTCATTTACCCTATCTCACCTAGAAAATGTTTCTCTTTCTCAGAAGTTTTAGTTCATGTAAACTTTATGGCTTCATGTTTTTCAAACTATGGTTTTTGGAATTTTTCTTTTGATTTGTAAATAGCTTCAGCAGAAACACTCCAGGTTGCCATTACCGCTGCAACAACCTTAAGATTAGTGCAAGACAGGAAATTTTGTTTATGGGAGAGAAAAGTTAAAGGGACTGGCATAGAGCTTGGCTGGCAGATTGTTAGTGTACAGACACTGGCTTGACTGGAGGAGTGACATTCACTGGTCTTAGATGACACTTTCATTTTTGTTTTCCTATGATTCTATTAACTTCTGTGTGGAAAGATATGTGAATTTTCACATCTCATGGAAACCTTCTGGGCACTGTAATCACTCTGAGGGATTGTTTGCCTACTGGTCTAGTTCTACCAAGATCTCAATTAAATCATTTTACAGTGTATGGTGACTTTTGGGTTCTACCTTTAGGTGGCAGTAGAGAGTCATCAGTTGTAACGAGATTCGAGCTCTTCAGAAATTAATCACTAAATTGTGCAATTGAAATAATTCTCAGTATTTTAACCTTGTGCCTCTAATCAGTTCTTGGATTTTTTTAGTTCCTTTGCAATAAATATTTATTTAAACTTGGAAAGAGACTGATATTTGGACATAGCTATCAAGAAAGAGTTCAAATACTTAAGACATTTCCATTTTTAAGATTTTCTTTAATAGCAATTGAAAATTATAAATGGAATTTTCTAGTTTTCTAGAACTGGGAAATGTATAAGGCAACCATAGGTGAACTATTAAAGAATTCAGCAGAATATAACATGTTTTACTGGCTAAAATATTGATAACTACATTTGATTTCTCACATACAGAAACATTTTTTTTGGTTAAAAAAATTACATAATAATTAGTAGTATATGAAGTGTCTGGTATATTTTTTATAGAAACCAATTTTTGTTCACCTGGGAGCCTTTGAAAGACAAAGTGTGGCACTTCTCTGTATTACTAATCCTCATCTAATAGAACAGATTATTGAGAGAGGGAGAGAAGTTTTTCTTGGAAATTATTCAAGCCTCTACTGGTTGATTTAAATACTCATCATTCCCATCTGCCTCCAAGTCAAGGGAAAGATTAAAATGAACACTTTCTTTCATTCCCTCAAGGTCATGAGTCACTAAAACACACAAATTAATTAAATAACCTCTCTGCATTTTGAATAAATGAACTTAAAATAAGTGGAGAGGGCATGCATCTTTCCACAGGCGATTCCATCGAATGCATAAACTGAGAGCAGATGTCTGTCTAGGGGGTCTCAAGGGTACTGATGAAACTTTACAGGAAGCCTATGGAGTAAGGCTTGGTTAAAATGGGCTTGTTCCTGTGCTGCAGATAGGCCATTGATTAGACATAATGCTTGTTCATGATCTTTTTGAGATTGGTCAGATGGAAATCAGTACAATTCTGTACACAGTTTAATCATTTTTATTGAGTGTGGGCACTCTGCTTTTCGAAGCCTTTAGGGTGATGTTTCATAGCTTTTTTCATGGATTTCCTTGTTTGTCTTATAATTCAAAGCATTTAGACTGAAATCAAGTGATAGGTGTTTTAAGGCATTGACATCTTAGGAAAATGATATTGCCAAGTTATCCCTACCATATAAATAAAAAGTTATTAAAACTAAACTTTTGTATGGGGTTTGTCTCATATGTATACCAAATGGTCTAGTGAATTTTTTTGCCATGCCATATATTATGTCTGACTCTTGCTTGGAGGTGTTTTATGTTCAATATAATTCACTTCCTTGAAAAAGCTAGTATGTAGGATAATTTTCAGAGAAGTAAAAGGGCTTGCTCTACTTCAAGTATCAAGCAAAATTTTGCATTCAATTAAATTTGTTCATTCTTTACCTTGTACTTTTCTCTGACCATTTCCTGCATGGATTAGAGATTCTTGGGCCTGAGGATGCCTATTGGTGGATGTAGTGCAAAAAGTTCTAAAATTGTATCTTTTCTCCAAATTTGATTCCTTCAACTTGTGTTTTTTCCCTCTTAGGATATGCTTCTTGTTGTTTTCCTTTTTTTTTTTTTTTTTTTTTTTTGGTACTGGAGATTGAACCTAGTGTCAATCATTGATCCACATCCCTAGCCTTTTTATTTTATTTTTTTATTTTGAGAAAGGGCCTTGCTAAACTGCTAAGACTGACCTTGAACTTAAGATCCTTCTGCCTAAGCCTCTTGAGTCACTGGGATTATGGGTGAGTACCCCCAAGCCCATCAGGATATGCCTGGCTTGCTTTTGATGATGGGTTAGGTTTGACTAGTCCTAATTTCTTAGGAAAATATTCTTGAAAACTTTGGTTCTTTGGTTTCTTCACATACTACATAGTTTGCATTTTGAAGGGAGGAAGTATGGTAGATAGGGAACCATTTCAGTGTTTCTTAAGGGAGGCACTAATAGCATCTTGGGTGGGGTATTTCTCCTTGTGTGAAACTGTCTTATATTCCTGGATGGTTAGCATCTTTTCCCCTTCCCCATTTGTGAAATGATAATTTCTACCTTTAGTCACCACAATGGCCTGCGCAGAGCTCTATAAGACCCCTGAGAGAGGTGGTCTTGTTTGGGGTTGAGAACCACAAACATGATATTGACCCTGGGCCCCAAACATAAACAATACAACAACAAAACTGGCCAGTCAGTATCTCTACTCTCTTGCTAAATCAGTCCTGGCCAATGTCACACTGGCTCGGGACACACTGATCATTCTTTCTGGAACTTAATTAAAACGACATAATCATTTCTCTGCAGTTGACTCAGCCACTTGGCTTTGAAAACTCAATTTCCCATGAACGTTGACCAGAGATGCTACAAGTATTAATAATGCTTTCATTTTGATTTTGTAGTCTACCCATATTTCCCAACTTCCTTCCTAGATATTCACATACCAAGTGTTGGCATTTTGCCCCACTTGACTTTTATTTGGCTGCTTTTGAGGCAGGTGCATAGGCTTTCTGGGTTCATCTGAAGACAGGCTTTGCAGGCTTGATCTGCCTTTCCTGATGAAATAACTTCCTTCACTAAGCATTAGTAGTCAAATCTTCCATCTAGACCTAACATGAAGGGTAGTATTACACTTCTGTGTTGACTGAATAAGAAAAACAATTTAGGGCTGGAGCAGTGGCTGAATGGTTGAAGTGCTTGCCTGGCATTCATGAGGACCCGGGTTCGAACCCCAGTGCTACATACACAACTAAGTGTCGGAGAAACACATGCCAGATGACAAAATAAATAAAATTGATTCTTTCTTTCTCTTACTCTGTTTAAAAAACAAAATCAGTTTTTATTCATGTAGCAAAAAAAAAAAATTGACAGGCCTTGGGATTTTACTATAATGTTATTACTGCCCTACATTACAACATTCTAATTTTTTTTAGCACAAAATGTATTTTGAATGTATTTTGGGAGATTGAGGAAATAATTTTAACATTTGAGATTTACAAATTTTACAAATGTTACTTTTTTTTAACAGAACCATTAATTAGAACCTATTTTATTTCAGTAACAAAAAAATTCCTTGTTTATCAATAGCTTTCATAGACTGCATTTTTTTTTTGTTTGCAATCCAAATTTACCTTCATTTCTACTGACCTGTGTGCCAATTGTCTATAATTTAATTCAGGTCAGTTCAGATATATTGTAAGTCAGTACCTTCTTTCCAGCCAATCAGCATTTGATTTTTTGAAGTCAGTTTTTAACTGTTCACAATGTTTGATTTTTTTTTCTCTTGCAGACACTCAGATACCAAGAAAACTTATATATATGTACACACACACACACACACTGTTTCTGTGTGTGTAAGGTGCTTCTCTAGAATCCATGTTCCTTTGAGAGCAACAGAATTTTTAAAGACTTTCATATTACCTTTTTCACAGGATCACCATGAAATTCTGTTACTGCATATTAGGTATACAGGGGTGCCTCCAACCTGTTCTGAATCCCAAGATGGGTCCCTTTGGTGTTAACTTTGCCTTCCATAACATGAATATAACTAAATCATTGTGAACATGAAGTGACTGTTAGTATTCCCATAACAAACTAATTAAAAGAAAACCTTTTAAAACACACTTTCCTTTGAGATATGCATCCAGTCAATGCGGAATAAAATTACTCTGATGTGTGGTCTACAGAAAATTGATTTCATCTGAAAAAACCATTTTATATACCATGACTTAAGGAAACCCTAATAGCATCTGAACTGTCACATTATTTCTCAGAGTTATAATCTTTGATGTAAAATATACTTGAAAAATATTCAACTCCCACATTAACAAAGTTTTGTTCAGTAAGTATGTTTTTGTGTTGTAATTACTTGTGCGATGGCTACCTCCTCCTTTGGCAATGTAATGAAACCTTTAGGAGCATGGGCTCTTGGTTTAGGCTGCCTGGATCTGAAACTTATTTCCTTCATCTCAGGGCTTATTTCACTACTCTGCGGCTCACATTCAGTATCTGTCAGTAAGTGAATATTTTATGGTATCTTCCCTGAAGAGCAGGTTGTATTGAGTGACTAGTGGCTGCCAACTCTGAATAGAAAACTCAGAAATGGTAGCCAAGGGAGAAAAACTGTTTTTACCTGTTAATCACAAAGCTATGCAAAACTGTTTAGAGTAATGCATTGTTGAGTTGTATCAAACCTGCCGAAATTGTGCTTTGAAAGTAAAATGTTTGCCAAGATGAGTCGTTTTTCAAGGAGAGGCAGATTTGTGTAGGCTTTCATAATTGTCTCGTGTTTGCCATCTCCAGGGAGGGGGGTTATCAGCAGATTTTCTCAGATAACACAGAACTGTTGTAGATGTTAAAGATGTTTGTTTTTGTTCTTTCCTACACAATTCCCTGGGTTTATCGTGAGCTTCCTATGTTCTTGTGGCAGGTAAATGCCTGCTCATCCTTTAAAACACATCCAGAGCTACCTCATTCATTTCTGATGTTGCCAGGTACACCTCAAGTTTTGTTCTCTCAGTCCGCCTTTACTCTCTATACATGTGTCTTTTCTAAGAATAGTCTAGAATCTTAGTTATTTGCATATCTCTGCCTCTCCAAATAATTGATCACCTGGAGGGCAGAGATGTTCATTCTGGTAAATTATGTAGCTTGCAGTGAAGTCAACCATGACCAATGGAATACCAAGAGCACCAATAACTTTAGAGATAAAAGAAGTCTTGAAATTTTTTTCCAGTTAATGTTTCTTATTTTACAGATGAGAAAAACTGAGGACCCCTAAAGTCCCATTTCTATTCTTAAGCTTTCTTGTATCTAGAATCATTTGAGATGGCATTGGATGGGTCATTTGAAATAGAAACCATTTCAAGAAAATGGACTGGTCTAGTTCATCCCAAGCTTCCTAGAAAGGTTTACTTTGGTCTCAGCCTGATGTAATTATGGTCACCTCTTACAAATAAAGTTTACATGGTTCATTCATTCTTATCCTGCTCTCTATTTCAATATTCTCTGGTTAGCATCTGCATTAGAACGGAAAAAATGGTAACAGAGCAAAGGCAGAACCCATTAAGAAGGCTCTAGCAAATAAAAGAGCATTTTGAAAATGAGGAAGATGGTTTGAATAGTATTTTAATGCAATTGGCAAGCTAGTGGAGTTGTGTCTGAGGGCTGGGGTGTGATTGTGCAGGTTTGAATGGCTAAAAGGAAGGCAGTAATTTTCAGCACATGCTGTGATGTGGAGGGCTAGAACGAAGAGAAGACTTCAGAGAAGGGAATGATAGCATCTTAAACCAGAGCGTTATTTCATTCTGGTTGCATAATGCAGACGTGGTGGTTAAACTGTTATTGTAGAGAAATGGCTTATGCATATTTAGTGAGCTGCTGCTACCGAAATGAGTGGCTGTTAAAGTAACACAAATGCATGTGTGGTTTCCAAACAGTTAATAATTGTTTAATAAGCAATTCCTTGTAAACCTTCCTGAGTCATTGTAACTCTGGTAGAAATGGATTATTCTTCCCCATTATTAGGGACAGAATAGGAAATAGCTGGTAATGGGAAAAACACTTTAAACATAAGGGGACCTCTAATGGGGTAAACTGCCAATTACCATCACGAGAAATTTTCAAAGCAGACAGAAATGTACCATGTGGAAAAGGAAGTGAGAGTAGCCAGAGGCCATACAGTCCCATGGATCCTTGGAGAATTAACTTCCTTTTATTTCCAAGTAGATTTTAGCAGTATACGTACAATGAAGGCAAAGAGCAAATCTATGCCTTTGTAGAGAGCCAGAATATTTTGGCTCAAGTATTGAATTCCTTTGTAACATGAGCAATGAACATAGCTTTTTCTTGGTTTCAGAAATGAACAGAGCAGAAGCTAAAGTGTACCTGGGTTGTTTATCCTGAGAGGGTAACAAAATAGTCAACAAATAAAATGTTGTAATTTCTTTTGCTAACCTGGTATTACAGTCCTTTAAGCATCCCTACATGTGTACTATTGACTATAATACCTTTAAAGCTGATTTATGAATTAAATTTATATAGGTGTTATATGAGATCACTGTTTTTGTATCCAGGAGGAGACAAAACCTACTATGCTTTGGCTACAATGAAATATTAAGCAATCTACTAAATATTTAATCCAACTGCTGAATTGTAACAGAATAGTTTAGAAATGTGAGACCTTATTCTTCACTTAAGGGGATGCTTGCTGCATAACCAAATGAATTATTAACACCATTATTTTTATTTTGATCTTCATTATCACCTAATAATAGGTATGCTACGAACCATTGTGCCTGCAACAGAAAGCTAATACCTAACAGAGTCATCACTATTATTTTTCAGAGAATACATCAAATCATAAAAATTATGAGCCATGGTACAGATCAAGAAAAGATGCATAGTTTTAAAAACATTGGGCAAACTACCTAGCAAGATCCTCACTATTATGGATTCCTATTTCATGGAGTAAGATACAACATGGATCAAATTATATTCCCTGGAATATAAATACACATATATTAAAAAAGACTGTTCTGTTGCATTTTCAGTAAGCAATGAACTCTCAGGATCATGGATAAAAGGATAAAACAACACACCACCAAAAACCTAAAAAAACCTAATACAGCTGTTGTGATTAAGTCTTAGATTTGATGCCGAATTTCTTGGCAGTCAACACTGGGAGGCATATTGTGATTTGTTGTAAAATTCTGGTTCTCAAGGAGGGAATGTGCTAATTATAACAGTAAATGTCTGTCTATGCTAAATGGTGAAAGAAATTCTTACATAGACCAACATGTAGAGGACTTCAGGGATTATGGGAGTTAAATGTTCTAATAGCTGATTTATAGAAAATGCAAAGGTAATTTTTATCTGGCTGTTTAATACAGAATTAAATAAGAGATTATATTCTTAGAGTTCTTCAGAGAAACAAAACTGGATGTTTTTATGAGAGAGAGAGGAGAGTGCGCGCGCGCGAGCGTGTGTGTGTATGTGTGTGTGTGAGAGAGAAGAGTTTTATTATAGGAATGGACTCACATGATTGCAGAGGTGGAGACGTCCCATAACATGCCGTCTGCAAACTGGAGTTCTGGGAAAGTCACTGGTTTAATTCAATCGGAGTCCAAAGCTTTGAGAACAGAAGGGCCACTGGGGTAAGTGGTAGTCTTAGTCTGAAGCCTAAAAAAGAATGCCAGTATTGGAGGGCAGTGGAAAATAGATGTCTCAGTTCAAGCCAAAAGAGGGAATTTGCCCTTTGTCCACACTTCCAGTTTTATTTAGGCTCTCAGTGAATTGGATGGTGCTCATGTGCATTGGTAAAGGCATCTGCTTTTCTTAGCTCACCCGTTCCAATGGTTGTATCTTTGGAAACATCCCCTCACCCAGTCTTTATATGGGTATTCCTTAGCCGAGACAAATTGACATATAAGATGAGCACCAAAAAATTCCTGATTCGGAACTTTAATGTGATACAGCTCTTGAAGGAAACAGTGGGTTGAAAAGGACTTGCTCTGTGAACTCTGGCTTGGTCATTGATAGATGCGTGATCTTCAGCATTGTAATTCCTTTCTGTGCTGTTTCTTCTGCACAGATGTTCCTTGCAGAGTTACTGTGGGAGTATAATGAATGGCACATGTAGAGGTTGTTTACAACTTTATCCCTTACCACCACTGCTCTGAATGAATCACTGCATCCCACACCACACATGCATGCATGTCTTTTTCATTTGAGATTTATCCATAAAGAGATTAATGCTGGTGAAAACAGTTGATGCCTTATTAAATTTAAGGGAATTAAGATTAATGTGAATATCAAAGCTTATCTTGGGATGTTTGAGTCATGTTATGGTGTTTTCCAAGATAGTCCCTGAAAGCTTTGGAATACATTGAAGAGGTGGATAAAAATTCTACAGACAAATTGGTGCTCCTCAACCATTTGCATTCCTTTTATTGAAGTCACTTGTTCTGTTTGGGGACTTCAAAGATCATCTTTAAAAACTGATTAATTATTAAGACTTACAGGTTATATAGCTGCCAGGGAATGGTTAATGTAACTTTTGCCGCTTTGGAATTGCAGCAAGCACTTTGAACCACTCTGTGTTCACCTTGAGGAAATGGTAATCCTGGTGTTGAGCCACCCAGGTCCATCCCTTTGGAGGTTGGTGGCTAAACAGACTGACGGTTAAATTGAACTAGACATTCAAGAACTCAGGATGTGCCTGCCTTTCCTTTCTTCTCCCTAGAAACATATTGCAAGTGTAAGTGGTTCCACACAATCCTTATCTGTATTGCTCTTGGAAGGAACTGGTGAACCATCTCTTATCAGCCTCCTTCCACCGATAGAAGTTCTATTGGAATAGACACTTGTGTGGATGGATGTTAAACAGTCTAGAGATCAAATTTGCATCTTTTTCCATTTGCCGGAAATAGAATCAGAAGAAAGGATGCAGTGCATTAAATCAGCATTCACTATTTTTAAAATTTTTATTTTTAATATTTGGGGTATATAGCTTATGTCAGGTACATTCTTGTCCCTTTCCTTCTCCTCCCTTTACTCCCTCCTCCTCTCTAAAGGCTAGGATTGCTAATAGGGCCTCATGCATTCTAGGCAAGCACTCTCCCACTGAGCCACGTCCTCAGCCCACCTGGTCCTTTTTCTTAAGCTCTGATAACTGTTCCGTCCACTAGCCTCTTCCAGTTGGAAGGTAAAAACAGCTGTGCTGCTGCTACCTACAGGGAACTGTACTGTTGCTTGTGACTTCTCTATACCTATCTGACACCTTTGCAAATATTGCCTTTGCTGACTTCTCCTCATATTACCAGCATGTGCCATCTGCTTCTGCCAGGGCCTTGGACTGCTGCCATCATGTAGTGCTGATTCCTGTTTAGAGGGTAGGATCCCCCAGGAGTAAATACGTCTAAATATAACTTGGCCTAGGCAGTACCAAAGTTGACTCTTGTTCTCTGATAGAACATAATGTTGAACCTACTTTTTCAAGACCGTGTAGTTAAAATGATTTTTTTCACCTTTTCAAGTCTATAGTATTTTAGATTTTTTTATGAAATAAGATCATAGAAGTAAAAATTGTGTACTAGACAGAAAGTGGGCTTTGGAGTGAGGAAAACAAAAGTTTGAATTCCACCTCCCCTCTTTGCAAGCTGCACAGTTCCAGACAACTTTACACAATCTTTATTTCTCCATCTGTAAAGTAAGAGCATAATCTTTAGCTTGTAGGGTTGTCCTAAGATGATTTACAAAAACCACCAAGTAAAGTGTGTGTAGGTGTGAGAAATTTAACCACATGATTATGGGAGATGACCCAGTTTAGCAATAGGACACAGGGATATATTCAATCTTGTTTTCATTTTAAAAATAAATTTGATTTTAGAATAGTTTTGGACTTTGAAAAAAGATACAAATACACTACAGAAGAGTTCCTGTATTTCAAGCACCCAGTTTTCCCTATGGTAACGTATCACCGTGGTACATTTATCACAATTAATGAACAAGTAGTAATCTAATAATGGAATTCTACCTTTATGCAGATTTCATTAGTTGTTCCCTGAGGTCCTGTTTCTGTTGTAGGATTCCATCCAGGGGAGTTAATGGTCAGAGATTTTGTAGGAAGATCTTTATTTTGAATTTAACTGATTCGTTATGATTCATGTGATGTTTTTGGGAGGAAGACCTCAGAGGAGAAATGCTGTTTTCAACACAACCTATCAGGGGCACATACTATCAATAGGACTGTTGAAATTAGCCCTTTAACTTGCTCACCTGGCTGAGATAGTGTTTGGCAGTTGCTTCCATTGTGAAGTCATTTTGTAATTTCTCCCTTGGTCTACTGTGTTCCTTGGAAGCAGATCACTAAGGAGAGCTCAGATTTAAGGGATGGAAAGTTATGCTCCACCTCTCTGAGAAGAGGAATATTTACGTAAATTATTTAGGAATTTTCTGTGAATGATATTTGTTCTCCTCCATTTATTTATTTACCCAAGCATTTATTTATGTCAGCATGGATTCATGAATATGTATTTTATACTTTGAGTTTTTATCCAGTGATTCCTTATTTATTCTTTGTACACATTGCTCCTGCTTTGGCTATTGGTGTTCTTTCAGTTGGCTCCTGTATTCCTTTGACAAACCCACATTCTTTTATTTTTGAGTGTTTTCTTACTTCTGGCACTATGGGATATTTCTAGCTTAGCGTGTATATTACCTGTCTCAGTCCTAGGAACAGCAGTTCTCCGGGAAACTCTGGTGCCTTCTGTTGGAGAACAGAA
Source organism: Aplodontia rufa (assembly GCA_004027875.1). NCBI lineage: Eukaryota > Metazoa > Chordata > Mammalia > Rodentia > Aplodontiidae > Aplodontia > Aplodontia rufa. The sequence continues at coordinate 7,077 of PVKS010000234.1, read as the reverse complement.
TTAGAAAGTGAGATCTGGGAAATGGGTGTATTCCTTGCTACCAGGGCATCACTGCTTGTGGACCCTTTAAGGGGATGGAGGTAGGAAATTATACCTATATACACACTGCTATTATGTGAAATGTGATTTCCAGCTGTTATCTCTACTTCTTATCTGTTATCACGTGTTTTTTTCATGAATGTCTCCTCTTGGTTTCTGTAGTCCTCTGCATCAGTTATGAGAAACGATCTATTTATTACACGTTCAGTCTAGGTCTACGTGTGCATTGCTTTCAGAATTGTTAACTGTACCCTTGTGAGGAACAGTGTCTCTAAGTACCCTGTGCTGATGTGCAGGTCCTTTTGTCTTTAGTCTTACAGTTCCTAGTTATTTCCAAAGTTACTCAGGTGAGCGTGTCTTTTTCCTTACTCCTTGCAGTGAGGTTATGCCAAACATTTTAATAGATGTAGATTCATTTGTCCATTTCATCATGGGATTGGTATCTTCCTGTCTCTTGTTTCTTTGTGCAGGCATTAAGATTTATCCACACAGTTGAATTGACCTAATAGCTTTTTCATTTTCATCACTTCAGTGTCGTTCATTGTATAAATGTGCTAGTTTATTGAAAGTGTATGTCCTTCATGTATTGAAAAATATTGTGGTTGCTTCTAAGTTTTGGTGCTTATTAATAAAGTCACTATAAATCTTTGCATGTAGGAGTTTTTGAATGGATATGTTTTCACATCAGTTGGGTAGATGCCTATGTGTGTGACTTCCCAAGAGGCTGTCCCATTTCACTTTCCCTCTGGTAATGAATGAGTGTTCCTGCTGCACCACATCCCTATTAGCACTGGTATTGCCAGTTCTTTTCATCCCTAGAAATATAAATTTGAACACATTTCCCCCTCCCCCCCTTTTTTTTAGAGAGAGAGAGAAAGAGATAATCAATTTTATTTATTTTTTTCATCTAGCTTTTGTTTTTCTCACACTTAGTTGTGTATGTGGTGCTGGGGTGTGAACCTGGATATTTGTGCATGCCAGGCAAGTGTTCTAACCACTTAAGAACCACTCCAGCCCCAAACACATGAATTTCTTATGTTGCAACTGTTGTGTAGATTTTGGCTGCAGTTAAAGTATCCTGGAGTCACCTGATCTTTTGCATATCTATCCCCTTGTTCTAGAGGTTTGACCAGGCTGCTTGTCAACTACAGCTAATTTTCTTTCAGAAGTCAGCAGTGCCTAAGATACTTTTTCAAGGTCTGTAAAAAACAAGTTTGGATACTTGCCTAAGCCACTGTTCATTAGAAGCACTAGTTTCATACGTACACTTGTTCATCAAATATTTATTGAATACCTGCTGTATGCTGGGCCATGGATATAGAGCAGTGAAATAAATGACAAGGTCCTTTCAGTTATGTAGCTTACATTTGTAGGGGAGACCAATTTTTCATCTAAGCATATAATATAATTGTAATATGTAAAGTAGTGATAAATACCATGATTAAATCAAAGAAGGATGAAGGAATGTAGTGAATAATGGAGTTGGCAGGAGAGAGTGGGGTGGTTAGAGAAGAGCTGAAAAGGTGACAGTTGATGTTAAAGAGTAGCATAGTGGTTACCTGAGGCTGGGAAAGGTAGAGGGGATAAGAGCAGGTTAGATAACAGGTACAAAAATACAGCTAGAAAAGAGTACATTTTAGTGTTCTATAGAAATTATTTATTTCAAAATAGCTCCAAGAGAGGATTTTTGAATGTTCCTGTCATGAAGAAGTGATAAATGATTGAGGCAACAGAAAAGGTGTTTCTGCTGATTTGACCATTATACTACTGTGTATACACGTGTTGACCTATCACACTGTCTTCCATAGATGTGTATAATTATGTCAATTTTAAAAAAAAGAAGATGGAAGTGAGCAGGGATATGGATGTGGTGAGCTCCCCATGCTAGCTAGGCCAGTGTCGAAAGGGATAGACATTCTAGGCAGAGGGAAGAGTTGGAGCAGGTGCCATGACATGGTGAGTGCTTGCCATGTGTCAGGAATAGCAAGGACTCCAGTGGTTGGGACTGAGTAAGTGAGGATGGTAGGATTTGCAATTAGAGTGGAGGAGGGAGCACAGTCTTGTTCTATTTGGTAGACAAGTGATTCTCAAACTTCAGTGTGTCTAAGTATCACCTGGGAATCTTGTTGAAATGCAGACACAGATCTACATGGTCTGGGCTGGTACCTGAGATTTTGCATTTCTAATCAGCTCCCAGGTGATAGTATACCTGCTGATCCAGGAATGCAAGCAACGTTAGAGACTATTCAGAGGTTTTTGTTTTTTTTTTTCTGAATGAGACTAACTCTTAGGCCGATTGTTAGCAAGGGAATGATATGATTTAACATTTTTAAGTCTTCCACTCTCTCATATAGATAATCTTCTGAGGAAGTGAGGGAGAAAGCTCTGTGACCTCTTAGGAGTCTACAGCTGCAGTCTGGAAGATTCTGGTGTTTGAACTTGAGTGGTGGTGATAGCAGTAATGGGAAAAATGGTAGCCCTCATAGTTTCAGAGTTTGGGCACTGTCCAAGGTACTCAGACAGTGGGCATGTTGGGCTAGCAAATCAGTTACATTTCTGCTGGGTAATCCATCCACTTTGTGATTTATCAGCCTAAACAGGCACCCGTTTTGCAGTTCTTCCCTGCAAACAATAAGGAGTGCCTTTTTATTGTTCATGTAAAGGCAGGATGTATGTTAGTTGTGCTCTTTATCAAGAAGGGGTTGGATTTAGTGTAGGAGACGGGATAGTTAACATAGAGTGAAGGCAAGTGTGACAAAAGCCTTTTTATTTTAGTTTTCCCTTGTTCTGTCATGTGCCACTGCCTGAGTTCATGGCCCATGAAAGCTTTTTCCTGGAAAGTAGTACAACCACACAGGAGCTAAGCTGAACTCTGAATTTTCCAGAGACTAGTCTTTCAAAGAAATTGCTCCTGCCAGCGGAGATGGAAAACAGACCCAAGTCATTTGTTTTAGGCTGCTCTCTGTGAGCAGATAGAAGTGAAATCTCTTTTTAAAATGTCTCTACAGGACTATAAAAGTGGTCACTAAATATAAGGAGAGAGCCATAGCTACCTATGTCAGTTTCCATGCTGCATCTGCTAGTTAATCTTCCATTCCCAAAGGAAAAAGTGGTTTGAGGATACATCTTGTCTGAACAGTGAAATCATAAAAGGAAGCATCACATGTTCATAGCTGCTGAAATTGTGGTTCCTCTTAGCATGTCTATATCAAGCTGGTCACTGGCAGGTGCTTACACTGGGTTGACTTACTAAAGGTTGATTCACCCTTAGGGGTTTTCTGGTGGTGCAGGGGTCTCCTCACATGAATGTTTAGAAGATATATCTTTGGCACTATATACTTTAATTGAATTACATGCTATTTTTGCTGCTTCTTGTCAACATGGTCCACATCTTGAGAGCATATTCCTTGTGGACCAGACATTGGTATAGCACTAAGACTGTATGAAACATATGAAAGATAAAACAAAAGATGTTGTTGTAAACTTTGGACCAGTGATGCTTCTGGCATGAGCTATTTGAGTTCTATTATGAGGTGTCATGCTTAACCTGTGCCCTTCACCGAATATGGACTGACTGATCCTGCTGACAGGCAAGGGTATGACATTCTGCAGGACTCTACACATTGTTTAAAAAAACAAGTTGGATGAGTAGAAGCCACCTCCACAGAAGTTGGTGATGGAGTGAGCCCCCAGTGCAGAGGGTCTAGGGAGTCAGATTCACAGCTCGGGTCCTCTGAGGGGATTAGACCAGGTGTCTCTGATGATGTTCTTCTCTGTGGTTCTCTACTGCTAGATCTCCCAGATCTGGCCTGGACTCTGGGATCTTCTCCACTGGACTGTGTCTATCTTCTTTTTGTTGAGAATTTGAATTTTACTTCATATATTCGTTAACTAGATTTAGGAAGTGGCATTTCCCCCATTTTCAGAACCTCAGGCCTTAGAATAAATACGCAGAACATGGTAGGTAAATAATTGTCAAATGAAATGGAGAAATGAAGGTGGTGACTTGTACTTTTCTTACTTTGCATTTCTGTGTTTTGGGAATGGTTTATTATCTAGATGATAGACCATTGGATTACTTCTTTAAATTATAAAGTTTCTCTCGTTTAGAAGAATTATTTATCATGAAAATTTGTTTTCATCAGTTCTCTTCTGGCTCCCTGCTTACCATTATTTTAATACTTTTTTTTTTTAAGGCAGGTATCCTTATACTAGGGTTGAGTTTGGAGTATGCTTTTCAGTGCTGAATCCAGCCCTTACATAAGATATGCTTGGTCTGAACAATGCTTAAAATATTTTTGAATGGGTTTCTATCTTTTAGACATGAGGAGACTTTGCACAAGACTTCTGATTGCTGATTTCTGTTGAAATGTTTCCAGAAGACAACAGTGGGACCTCATTTTCATGTGGTGACTGTCAGCACATGCTCAGTAGTGGCGGCTGTCTTCTTTGGAAGGGAGTATGTGTTTCAAGTTCCACTGTCCTCTATGCTCTCTTTTACTTGTCTTGGTTGGTGTTGAATTTTGGATTCTCTGATCTGGAAAATAAATTACTCCAAGATTGTGGTTTCCAGTCAGGAGTTAAATTGCAATGCCAATCTAAATTAACATAAAAATGAATTATTAGATGCAATAGGAAGCAAATTACTTGATAACCTTATTTCTCAAACTTCTTAGGATTTTGTGAATCACATTTAAGTGATTTATTCATTATAAAGTATAGCTTTGTTTGAAAATATCAATAATTTGAAGGCTGTTTGGTATCCTTATAAAGTTGATGGAGCTATTTGAGCATACCCAGTTATTTCAGACTAGAAATGGTGGTTTGTTTTTCCTTGTTCAAGTGGCCAGCACCTTACTATATTTGCATAATGATTGTCTAAATAGATTTTATTGGCATATCTTCTGAATTATCTAAACAGCACAGATATAAAATTTGTGATACTAAATAGATATGAATCTTGATAATGGATAGTAAAGTATTGTACTTGTCTGGTTCTTTGTAGTGAATTTTTTTTTTATTCTGCAGCTTGCATGATTCTGATATGACCTTGATAAGGTAGTCCTAAGCTAAAACTCAGAAGCTGAGCAAAATGATATTAATTATTAAGAATTCTGTGTACCAGCAGTACTAAATACCTTACATACATTGACCTATTTACTCATCAAGCAATTCAAAGAAATTGTCAACATGCTCACTCCTAGATGAATTATCAACATTTCTCACTCTCAAGTTGAGAAATTTTAAATAGTTTATAATAGGTCACATGGAAATAGGCAGCATAATGGAATTCAGCCTCAAGCCCCGGCCTGAGTTCGAGGCCAGCACCATGAGTATTTTAAATTATACTAGACATAAATGAGAGTATTACTAGAATTTATAAACAAATCTAATGTAGGATACCATTGTTCTTTGGACTACTGTATATTTTGTTCTAAAAGTATTAAGTTTGGAAGTTCATAGAAGCAGTCATTGAGCAAATATGAATCTGTGTGCATGTACCTTGATGCCAATGGGCAATATTAGCATTCAGCCCACAGTAAGTTAAATTCTTTTACTACTTTTCAGTGTTGATTTGCCAATTAAAATAATGCAAATGGATAAAAATGTGTCTTATGTACCATGTTTTCCTTCTGTTTAATTATTTTCTTCTCTTTAATATATTTTCTGAATCCATGTATTTGCTTTTCTTTGATAAATTTGCAATGATTTTTCCCCAGTATGGCCACATTGGTTTGAAGGAAAAATATTGACCTATGTGTCAAATAATCTTTCATTTTTATTATTATTCTTAATTAAAGCCATTTAACCTGACCTCAGGCTTGCTGTGACTTACTCGGCCCTGCTGTGCATTCGAACCCTTTGGATTAGCCCCACAGTGTGACTGAATAGATCATGTTGGCTGCAAAGTTAATGATGAACTTTTCTCATTTCCCAAGAGAAGGAAAATAGAGCAACTGCTTCTTCAGATGACTGAAGTATACACGCGGAATTGACACATGGCTTGACTGTATTTACATTAATATTAGTTTGGAAGACAGCAGAAGGATTTTAGCTCCTAATTTCAAGTTTGAATTCATATGACTTTGAAATTCAACTATAAAATTGCAAATAAGATTTATAAAAATGCCATGATTTAACTCCTGTGTTATTCTGTCATTGGTTTTCAGTGAGTTCCACAAATCAATTCCATTGCTCAGAATGATTTTTTTGTTGTTGTTTCCAGAAACATAGCATAAAATGATGGTCATGTTCCTATAAGTGAAGTTGTTTGTTATTTAATGAGGACAAATCAGGTTTATTTCTCTACTTCTGACTGGATGAAATTTTTCTTTTAGATTTCATTGTTTTCCTATTCTTTTTTTTCCCAAAGAGTGAGAGAATCAATTTTATTTATTTTTTCATTTGATCTTTGTTTCTCTGATACTTAGTTGTGTATGTGGTGCTGTGATTTGAAACCAGGTCCTAGTGCATGTCAAGAAAGTGCTCCAACTGTTGAGCCACTGCTCCAGCCCCTTCCTGTTACCTTTCTGAGTTTGCAGAAGGTTTTTTTTTTCTCTTTGAATTTCTTAAGACACCTAATTGCCCGGTGTCTTTAGTAGAATCGTGCCCCAGCAATGGAACACAGTGATTTGTTCTCTCTATCAAGTTGTGGCTACATGGGAGTTGTTGATAGCCTCAGTTTTCCTTATTCTGGGTCTTGAAATTTTCAGAGTTTGTTATGTGACCTCTCCAGAACCAACAGTCACAAACTTTCAGTTGTATTTTCCTTTGATCTTTGAACTCATTCAGAATTCCCATTAACTAATTATTGAATAACCATTCTATGCACTGCATGAATTGCTTTGTTCCTGGATGAAAATATCTAAATTCCCGTGTAATGGGAAAACACTTTTAGTGGGGAGGAGTGGAGAACTTAAAGCTGTGTTATTTTTTTTTTTAATTTATTTTTTGAACAACCTTACACGATTTTAACAAAATAATATAAAATGTGTATAAAATGTGTAAATATTCTGGATATTGCAATTATCTCCAGAA